>AYEL01036150.1:0-39965 GCA_000484575.1 Olivierus martensii
AGCCAAACTCAAATTTGTTATTATTTCAATCTATATTAAATGTAGTATAAACCATAAAATTTTCAGATTTTTTGCGGCACTCTCACAATGAAATTTTTATCTTCAAAATTGGTAAATTTTAAATTTTTTCCAGGTTTGACCATTTTTTTTTAATATGAAGGAATAAAAGAATAAGGTTCATAATTTTTATTGTAAATCTACTTACGCTTGGGTAATGAGAGATTAAGAAAAAACTTTGTCATCTCTGTTTGTGTGTGTTAAAAATTCTTAAGTTATGAAAAAATGCAATCTTCCTCTGCAGAGTTTGGAGTGTCAAAACACTAGTTAATCCTAGAATTTTTTAAACAAAATATACACGGTTGAAAATCTCATTTTATATGCTTTTAAGTGATACCTATTCCACCTCTCGTTGCTAATCACATAAAAAAATACAGGCGATTATAAAAAGTACAAAATATACAAATTTTAGTCTGTCTTCATACATATTCTTTCTCATATCTCAGAAATTAATGTTTTTTAAGTAAATAATAATACTTTTGAGCCTTTGGGAATATATATAAACAACATGCCAAAATTCATCAAAATCAAAAATCATGCAGCAACCACCATTGGCTGATTTTAAAATGGAATGACCCAAACATCATTGCAAGTATCATATTTTCTATTCTTGCTTGCAAATTCTAGTCACATTTTTATTAAACCGGAAAAATCATTCATTTTATTTTCTGAAACCCCCATAGTACGCATAGTAAGTGGGATAGGATCTAGTGATGTTGGAGCCAATTGGTCGTAAGCTATTAATCTCTATCTAACTTTATTCATGGATTTCTTCGATGGCATAATTAAATCAGCTAATTGATCGAAGATTTAATCTAGTCTGAAATTATTCTAGAACTATTATAAGTGAAGATATCTGTCCAGTTAAAATCTCAATACTATTTACCAGATCATCTATTAAATGCAACAGTTAGTTTCTTAAATAAGTTATAATCAAACTTAGATTTAATCTAGTCTGAAATTATTCTAGAACTATTATAAGTGAAGGTATCTGTCCAGTTTTTACCATTTACCAGATCATCTATTAAATGCAACAGTTAGTTTCTTAAATAAGTTATAATCAAACTTTAAATGTAAAAATATAAGAAATCAAGACGAATTAAACAACTACACTAATCGTTCGTATTGATAATAGACAAATCTACTTTGCATCATATAATTGTAATTGCAATTATCAATATTTTAAATATTAATTTTCAAAAATACTTTTTAATATTCCAGCGAATACAAAAATAATAATATTGATTATGTAACTCCAGTTAAATTCAAACATAATACACTCATAGGTCAGACAACTTTATCGCTTCTTTAAGCTCTAACTCACCGTCATAAAAAATTGTAATGTTAAATACTCTTGTGGAAAATAAAAATATTAAAAATTAACACTCGGAAGTAAAATTAAACAATATTTTTTTATGTTCCAGCAATTATAAAAAGATTTTGCTACTGAAATTATTAAAAATTATTATTTTTTATTTAATTTTTACTATTATTATTATTAATCAGATCATTTCAAAATTTCATGAATCTCCGTAAAATCGTTTTAAAGGCAAATAATAGCAACAATTACTTTCAGCAATAATCACCATTATTAGTACTGAAAATTTTTAGAAAAAAATCGTTATAAATATACTCACTACAAAAATATTATAAAAATAGAGAATTAATTCCATAAAAATTACAAGTTCCCATTAATAAAGGTTCTGGCAAACATATGTGAAGAAAATTTTCACCATAGAATTTAATTTGAGAAAGAAATTATCAGTATGCATATTTTACTAGTTTTTTAATTTCTCATTAGTTTTAAAAAATGCAGAGTCCTCGGAAACGTAGAAATTCTGTATATATTAATACAATAAATAAAATACAGTGTTACTATTATTAATATAATACTAATAAAAAAATTTAAAAGATATACATGTTTAAACAGATATATACAGTATTTTTAATTTATAGTAGTTTTGTGTTATTATAAATCAGTTAAAATTGCAAGATAGAGTTTAATGATAATTAAAAATGCATCTCTTAGAATATTGCAAGATTCTGATATTTTGAAATTCTCAGTCGATAATCGTGTTTATTATATTGTTTGAATTCAGTTGACAAATTCCTAATTATCGTAAGAAGTCTGTCAAGAACAGTACTTGATTATAAGAGAAATTGTAAATGCAATGCTTGAAAAGAATATCGGAAGACAGCTGAAATGAAGATAATTCTAAACCAGACCTGGGCATTATTTAAATAAAATTTTATTTAAATACTTTTTCAAATAATTTTTTATCTTATTTGATTGGAAATTATTTTCAAAGGTGTGATAATTCTAGTATCCTCCAAATATCCCAGCTAACTCATTATTTTTCCGTGAGGATTTAGAAATTGTTTGGTCTCGTGCCTTCAGTAACCTTTCTGTTTCTATTCTGCAAATTTAGTCCATCACTACAAACTTTCTTGACTCGAAATAAGTTTCATTCTTCTTGTTTTTCACTATCTTTTTTTTTATTTCCACTCCTATTTTATTTTATGTTTCCTCCTTTTAATCCTAATTTTTATTAGTTATTACTCTCTCCCTTTTACAGCTGCATTTCACCTCTACACTACTACTGCAGTAGGTCCACTTCCTTCCCTTCTTCCTGTTGCCATCCATTCCTCTTACAATTTTTCTGCATCAGTTTTATTTTGCTAAAGTTTTCTCACCCTTTCTCACTCTTTCTGGTGCTCTGATTCTATTTGTAGTGTACACCTTTCTACTTTCACCACTTCCACTGATATCTCACTTTGTTTTTTCACATTCTTGATAATAGTCTATGTTGAGATGGAAAGTGCTTTTGTTTGATTTCTCAATTTATTCATGTAATTTTTTTTTAATTTGCAAGATTAAAGACTAGTTTACTTTGTATTATCATTTAATTTGCATTCTAACACAATGCATTCCATTAAAGATGCTTCCTGATTTATATAAATTTGATTTTATATAAAAAATTTTGACTTCCAAAATATTTTAAATATATAGTACAATACAATAATTTTATTATGTAATATTAGAATTATAATGCTCGTGACATTATTGAAAATCGAGTGAATATCAGTATCAATAATAAACTATTGTTAGTAATGTTGACATAGCTAATGCTAGTATATTGCAATGAATATTTTACAAATGCATTGTATTAAGATAATTAAATATTTTCTACCTTGTGTTTAGGCTATATATATACAGCAGAATGATGTTTTAATTTTACAATAATAATTACATAATAATTTACTTAACTTCACCTATGTAAAATCCAACTTTTGTTATGCTTTGTGTTAGGCTATATATACAGCAGAATGATGTTTTAATTTTACTATAATAATTACATAATAATTTACTTAACTTCACCTATGTAAAATCCAACTTTTGTTATGCCCTGGGGTATGTAAATCTTTCAGATGGGAAGCATATATATTCATTGCATCAGTAGATAGATATTTTTCTTTGACCCATCATTTATGATCAATTAACTACAAATAAATACATATATATGTATGTATAATTTTTTTATTTTAATTGCCTTGTTTTCATGAGTGACATTTTAACATATAAATAATTCAGCACAATTTCAAAAGTGGAAAATACAGTATATTTTACTAAACTTGAAGATCTGCACATAAGTCATACAATGTACAAAATGCGTACAATATGCTTATAATGTATGTTAATGATTCACAATTGCAAAATGGAAAGTTTATATTATTATTGTACATCTGCACTGTACAGTGTTCTCATTATAATATAATATGCAGCAGTGATGGTGGTAAGATATTGCACAGTACACACCAATAGACTATTTCATAAAGATGATACTCAATTATTTGAAATTTTATTTGGAAAATTATTTCAATTTTTATTTCAAATAACGTATTTATTTAAATAATTTTTTATTTGCAAATAAATTATTTGACAGACAGATTATCTTCAAACAACGTTATCTTTTATTTGGCAATATTCAATTTTTTGAAAAATTATTTATTTGTTATTTCAAATAAAATTTGCCCAGGTCTGCTACTTTTAAACTAACAAATTTCTTGAACTTTCATTACTGTATTTTTTGAATATTTTTATGTATTAATGGTTTTCGAGGGTATAAATCGTTAGTTCGCACTTATTAGCATATGCCTGGGATAAAATGTTAATTCTCTAACTTGAAACTATATATTCACGGTAGCCAAATTGCAGCTCGCGGGCTATTTGAAGTTCTTTGGTACATTGAATGTGACTCCATATCATGAAAGTCAATAGTTAATATGGAGCAAATACCGATTTAATTTTAAAAAATAATATACAGTGAAACCCCGCTCGTGCGTTCCCGTATCGTACGACTTTCCCGCTTTAAACGTCTATTTTCGGAAGTCTGAGCATTTTCCTATACATGCAATGTAAAACTTTCCCTCTTCCTACGTTTTAATTATATAACTTTTTTATTATGACGTCATCAGAGTTCCCGTTTCGTGCGTTTTCCCGGCTCGTTCGACTTTTCGGGCCGGTCCCTGAAAAGTTTCAAAATCGGGGTTTCACTGTATTTGTAATTTGTTCCTTTATTATAAAAAGTAATATGCATCTATATGAAATAAATATATGTGAAATACATAATACAAAATACATAATACATTTTTGGAATAAGTGTTAAGATTACCCGAAAGACTGATACGGCTCTCATTGACCCAGAGAGAAACTGATTGCGGCTCTCAAATATTTGAGATTCTCCTATGTGGCTCGTAGAGACATGAAGTTTTACTATCCCTGCTATATAATATACAGGTAGGCCTCGATTAGTACGAGTTTTCGAATAATGGATATTCGATTAGTGCGACTTATAAAAATGATACCGTTAACACTTAATATATTTGTAATTTGTTCCTTTATTATAAAAAGTAATATGCATCTATATGAAATAAATATATGTGAAATACATAATACAAAATACATAATACATTTTTGGAATAAGTGTTAAGATTACCCGAAAGACTGATACGGCTCTCATTGACCCAGAGAGAAACTGATTGCGGCTCTCAAATATTTGAGATTCTCCTATGTGGCTCGTAGAGACATGAAGTTTTACTATCCCTGCTATATAATATACAGGTAGGCCTCGATTAGTACGAGTTTTCGAATAATGGATATTCGATTAGTGCGACTTATAAAAATGATACCGTTAACACTTAAGGCGCGTTCTCACGAATCAAGTTTAATTGACCGATTATAATTGATCAACAAAAGTTGAATAAAAGCTATAGTGAAAACCTTTGTTTCAATAGAGTTGATCAACTTTTTAGTGAATCAAGAAAAATTTGACCAGTCAAACTTTATCGTTCAAATGATGAGTCATCCGCTGTTTGCTTTCAAATTGAAACTTGTCTTGAAACGTGTGAACTTCAGTTGACTGTCACGTTCGCAATCTATTTCCTCTTAGAATCCATTGCCTCACCCAAAAACGACGTTTCTTACGATTTTTGTTCATGTTAAATAAAATTGTTTTTAGTTTTTTAGGCGGCCAGATGGCCGAGTGGTAACTCTATCGGCATGACACGCAGATGACCCTGGTCTGGTATCTCTTGAAAAGTTTTTTGGGGTGCTGGGCCCGGCTCGGCGATCCCTGTCCTTTACCATCCGGCCCCCTACACGGGTGTGGGTGCAGCCCGTGGTTGGAATTGCCCCATGCCTCCTTAGTAATCTCATTCATTGGAAAGGGGGCGTAAAATATACCAAAAAAAGTTTTCTTTTAATAAAATGTAACTACCTGTACAACTTCACGAACAATTGTTTTTGACACCATTTTAAAACTGAAACTGTTGATCAGCTTCTATTGAAATGTATGAACAAAAACTGATTCAAGTCATATTCAACTTTTGTTGATCAACTATAATCGGTCAATTAAACTTGATTCGTGAGAACGCGCCTTTAATGCCAGCAAATATTCGATTAATGCGAGTTGTAAGCATAGAAAAGGTCTTATTAACAAAGATCCGTCCCCTTTTATGATGTCAATTAACAAATTAATGTTAGTTAGTCTTTTATGATGTCAATTAACAAATTAATGTTAATTTTCGGTTAGTACCATTTTATGATGTCAATTAACAAATTAATGTTAATTTTCAGTTAGTAAAACTGGACTAGGAGCAGTCCAAAACAATCATTTGGCTTTGAAGGGGTTTTTGAAAAGATGGGCTTTTTTGCTGTTATCTATTATTTGCCTATTATACTACTGTGCTACCATATTTTTCTCATAATTTTTCTGTTTTGAGTTTTATTGATATGCTATCAGAAAAATTTCAGAATAAATTTTTTTTATGTTACAGATCTCCACAAAAGCATTGATCAAATACAATAAAACCTCATTAATTCAAAGTGCTTTGGATTAAAAAGTTATAATTCAAATTATAGTAAAATTTTAAAGTTAGTAAGAAATTTTAAACTTTTAATAAGAAAATTTCACTTGTTATCACTTTAATCCAAATTCATTTAAAATATTTACATATGTATCATATTTGACAAGTTTTCTCCCAATAAAGAATATACATTTCTCATTAGCTTTCCTGTAAATATTTGCCTGACTGCAGTTAAGTCACACTGAAGCACAGTGCATTTCAAGATAGGACAAAGAGAACTTTTGATAATAATCAGTAGTTCTTCATTCAGATATCTGTTTTTTCAATCTTAGCAATATGGATTAGTGATGACAAATCCAAAATCTTTATCATGCCAAAATTATGAAAATCAAGCAATATATATAGTAAAATCCTGTATAATGTGTTCTCCTATAATGCAAATTCATATAACACAATGAAAAATATTGCAACTAATACTCATACAATGCTGTAAACAGTCCTGTATGACGTACAGCAGAGATGTTCAACCTGTCAATCGCAGACTGATTTTTGGGCAATCTCTTGTTTATTCCTCCTTACAAATTTAATTAAAACTGAAAACATAATATTTTATTTATTATTATTTTGTATTATTTTTCAATTCTCTTAAAGTGTATTGCTATTCTTTGTTTATTTTTGTTAAAATTGTGAAATCACTAATTTTCTTATCATTTGGAAGTATACGTATAAAAAGTTTCCAATATTAACTGATATTGGGCAAAAAATTCTGTCGTGTTTTGGATCAACATACTTGTCAGAATACAAATTCACAAACTGAAAAAACAGCACTCTTCGCAGTTGAGGAACAAAAAACTCTCTTATTCGCTAACATTTTCGACCTAAACGGCCATCATCAGTTTTTTCAGTTTGTGAATTTGTATATTAGAGTTTAAGCAGTTTTCTAAGACTAGTGAAATAGTTACTTGTCAGAATTTGCTTTTTCAAATATGAATATCAAAAAAAAATCAAGAAACTGAATTACAAATTATCATTTGGATAATTGTCTGCGATTAGCCACTTCTTCATATGAAAATATTGTGTTCCAAACAATGCCAAATTTCACATTAACTTTTTTTTAATCAACTAGCAGTAACTTATGGGTCTGTAATAAATCTGTTGCTGTTTTCTAACTTTGGTTTTCTAAAATAGAGAAATAAATATTTTATTTCAATATATTCGGTTGAATTAAAATAATTAAAAGTGATAGATAAATTTTTAAATACATAAATAAAGTTTTTAGGGCTGGGAGAGGGGGTCCTCCAAAATGAGTGAGTGCATTTAACTACATAGTTGTACGTAATCAGATATCAGGTTGAGGGAGGGTGAATGTATCCGAATAACTTAGTATAGAAAAGTAGCTTGCCTAGTAAAAAAAAGATTGAACACCATTGATATACAGGATAAATTTTTTTAACATTACTTATCCATCACTTATAATATCCATTGATTGCAGATTGTAATAAAAACTAAACAATGTTTATTTCATTTCCATGACAACTTTAACGACTTTTCTGTTGGATTATGTGAATCTGTGTTTTTGGAGTCCATGTTATATAGGGTCTACTTGTATATAATAATAATTGTTAAAATTTAGTTACTTGTATTTTGTTTTTGTTTTATTCTTTATTTAAAAAAAAATCCTTCTTTAAAACAAGTTACTTAACACACTGCACACAATAAAGTCATATTTGAAACTAATGCACATCTCATTAGCAATATGCGATCAATGCTGGAATTTAGGGAGAAGTTTAAATTTGCATAAAATTGTCTTATAATGTATGTTTTGTATTATGCGATTTCCTATAATGTGGAATGTATCAGTGTTGTAGGGGAGTCTGCTACGTATATATCATAGTGCACCATGTTGTATATGTGCCAGTATAGATACAAAACTAATTATTAAAGAAAAAACATAAATATTCACATTTGTAGACATAATTCTTATTTATATTATCTGAGGCATATAAATTTGTTTTAAAAATACTGAAGTTTAAAATAAATAAGAACAAAATCAAATAAAAAGTTGCTATAAAATTTTCGTGTGTCAGTAAAAATTTCATGTATGTAAAAATTTGACATGCATGCCATTGATTTGCCATTATTGATACAGATTAAAATTTTATTTGAATGTGCTGAGATAAACTAGTATTCAGTAATTTTTAACTTTTAGAAGCAATTGAAAAATAAAAAACAAATAGAAGATAATGAAATAAAAATACATATATACATTCATTTAATATGCACAAAAGTATTGGAATTAATGCTTAATTTTATAAAGAAAAATTAAAATTTTAAATTTTTATAAATTATGGTCTATCCACTTTAGGCTTCTCTTGAAAAGGAATAAAGGTATCAAAGATATCATGCTGATTATGTAATGAATATTATTACTTTCTATAAATCTTTTTGAATAATACTTATTGTCGGGTTTCAAGGCGGTATGTACATGTTGCTATGGCCGAATGATATCGAATTGTTGTGGGTCCTTGGCACAAAGGATCCAGAACCCGGGAGATTTAAAACACACGAATCAAGAAAATAAGAAAAGTTTATTATATAAAAATACTACACTAAAATGCATAAAAAGGGGAACGAAGCTGATGCTTTAAATATGTTGTTGTTAACTATAATTATAGAGGGATATTCAGGTGTCCAATCCGCACGTACCTGAAGGAGTTGAGTTTTCTCGGGAAGGAGAAGTGGGAGACTCCAGACTCTGGATTTTTCTTACTGCTTCCTTTTATCTTCCTCCTTTCTGTTTAATTCCTTAATTCTTCTAATTTTCTTTTTTTTTTATTTCTTATTTTTCTTCTTATTATTTTGTGAAACTCATTTACCTTCGTCTCTCTACTTCCAGATCTCAGAGACTTCTCTCTCTCTCTCTCTCTCTCTCTCTTTTTTTTTTTTTTTTTTTTTTTTTTTTTTTTTTTTTTTTTTTTTTTTTTTTTTTTTTTTTTTTTTTAAATTCCTTGCTCTTTCCCACGGTCCTGTTGTTCCAAGGTGTGACTCCTTTTCTGTTCGGATTGAATTATCATATCGACAACAATTTAGAGGGGAGGTTTCATTAATTGACTTCATTTCCTTTTTGTTTTTAATACAATTTATACAATTTTCTATAGTTTTACGGATTAATATAATAATATAGTATAATAACATAATTTTGCTATAAAATGAGGGAGTACTACCCAGGGATTCACATTATACTTTATTTTAAAAATTGAGTTGCAAAATGATTTTTTTTGTTGTCATTTTTTGATTTGAAATAATATAAAAGAACAAATATTTAGAATATTGGAGAATGTTTAAAGATTAAAAATTATGAAAGATTAAATATATTATTTTGAATTATATTAAATAACAGTTTAATAAATATAATTTGATACTCTGTAATACTTAAAATATTTATAAATAGAAATTTTTATTTATAATTACTTGCTTAGTATTAAGTATTATATTTAGATACAGATATATTATGAATAGACTTATGATTAATGAAATCACAAAGACATAATGCAAAGTCAGATCCAATGTTTTGGTAACTAAACAGTAATAATGCAAACAAAAATGTTATATATCCAAAAGATGCTGGGAAATGATTATAAGGCAATCATTTGTAAACTGTTGTAAATAAAAAAAATTTCAAATTTGAGTGCAAACTGTTGTTTTTGTTTTGATTCTGGGGGCTAAGCAGTGAGAGTGCAAATGAAAATATTAAGAGTGCAAAAGGAAAAGTTTAAAAATTCAAGTGGGGACCAACTTCACACCACTAAGTTTATTCTGTGCCATGCTTGCTCCAGTATGAATTGTTTTTTAGGGGTCTATAAGTATTGTAAATATATTTTTATATTAATATAAAATCATAGCAGATTTTACACAAAAAAACGAAAATTCACTTTGATATGTAAAACATTTCATCATCAGTTTTGTCTAGGATTATCCAACTTATCTCATAAAGACCTACATTGCTCATGAGATAGCCACAATTCAGCTCGGAGGACAAAGGTAAACTATAACCTCCATAACAGAATCAGAAGAAGAAGAAGAAGAAGAAATAGCCACAAAAGAATCAAACTGCTTCTAAGATATCTGTGAAGAAGCTATGGCATATTCTAAAATACCAGTTAAGATTAAAAATAAAATAAAACTAAGAATGCAAATTACACTTTCCTTAAACCATTAAGATTTGAATAGTCTGTTTATTTTATCAGGTCATATCTAATTAGCTATTAAAAATCTATTAAAAAATACTGTCTATAATGAAACACGTAAAATATATTATAAAAAATTAAAATACCATTTTACAGCAAGTACTGTATATAAATAATGTCTATTATTGAATATAAAGTCAATGAAAATTTTTCTGTATAAGAAAAAAGCAATTAATTCATTTATGTTAATATTAAATTTAAATAATACAAAAATTATAAATTAAATAATATGTAAAATAATACAAATTATATATCAGGATCAGAACTAAGTATTTTGGTATATAAGAAACAATATGAAGAAGTTCTTAAATCATTATTTTGTATTCTAAAATATCAAATTTTGTATTAAAATATTAGCATCCTAGTTCTGGTACTGATATGATTTATATCATCCAATTCCTTATAAGGAAAGCAATTAAAGTTATATAAAATTTTTCCAAAAATATTTAATATTTAATGCAAAATAAATTATAAAATATAGATATTAAATATAGAAGCTTTATCACCTATAACTTCACATAATCAACAAATTATTGTAAAGATATTTACTAATTTATTTAATTTGTAGAAATAATAAATTGTCGGAATACTTAGACAATAAATAATAAAAAATATAATGAAATATGCATATAACATTTCAAAAATTTATTTCAATTATTTAAGAGAGAACAAAATAAAAAGAATAAATTAAAGATATTTTAATAAAGTCATACAAAACTTTAATATAATGAATAAAATAAATGATGCTATTATCTTTATAATGGATTTCAATTACTTTTCCATATTTCAAGAAATAGTAAATTCCAAAACTTTTGAATATTTGAGTTAATATAAAATTATAAACAAACAAACAAAAATAATTTTTAAATTACATGGAAATAACCTTCTGATTCTATAATATACAATTAAAAAAAGAAAATGTTCTACTATTTATAGAAACCAGTTAATTTAATAATTGGTAAGTGCTTTTGATCATAAATTATAATTGTCAAAAGCTGATTTGATTTTTCTATTAAATTAACTGATTTCTGTACTTATAGCAGTAGTTTATTTTTTGATAAAATTATGAACAAAGAACCAGAAGCACTTTTCATATAGATTTACTGTCCCATGCTCAATATTTTACAAATGCTTTCATTGTTGCAGCTATCAATAAACTACAGTATTAATATTTCAACTATAATCTCCATATTATAAGCAGTACTATTAATACAATATGAAAACGTTTTTAGATAATGAATTAATGATTTCTCTATGTAGTATTGTAATTTATTTTTCTTTAATTAAATTTATTTTCAATATAGAACAATAATTTATTTAAAATACAGTAATGGTTTTAAATAACAGAATCAGATAATCATATAGCAAAAATATAGAGAAAAATGATTAGTATCATTTTATATAATTTCTAATAATAATAATTTTTAGTACAAGATAATAACTGATAACAAAGTAAGAATTGGTAATTTATTTAAAATACAGTAATGGTTTTAAATAACAGAATCACATAATCATATAGCAAAAATATAGGGAAAAATGATTAGTATCATTTTATATACAGTAATTTCTAATAATAATAATTTTTAGTACAAGATAATAACTGATAACAAAGTAAGAATTGTGACGATTTATTCTTCATAAGGATTTTCAGTTAAAACATTAACATTAGTTAATTAATTATAATACAATGTATAACTCAACCAAATTATATCATTAAATTAGTAATGAAATAATATATTATATATTTTATTAAATAGGAGATTTAAAAATCTTCATTTGTTGAAAACTGTTTAAAAAAAAATCGATTATTTTCACTTCGTCCATTCTCGAAATATTATCTAACGACCTAAAGGCAAAAATTCGAAATTTTTAGGGAATGCTCCAAAGAAAGATAATAAACAAGAAGTTTCCTGGTTCATTCTTGCCACTTGCAACAAAATGACGCAGACAGAATTATAAAATATAAATTATATTTCCTTTTTAAGAAAGTAATTTGAATAAATTTTTATTTGCCATTGCTGTAAAATAAAAAACTAGTAATCGTGGATATTTAAAAACATTTTAACAATTTATTGTAAAAACTGAACAGAAAACTTAAATTTGATAATTATTTTAATTTAAGATGGCGATCAATCGGTAATCGTTTTAATTCTTTTCAATTTTAAATTCTTAGTTTCGTTTGATCCTTTTTTTTTTCCAGCTTTTATCAAATTGCGGAAAAGCGCTTTCTGGAATTTTCATTGAAATTCTCGAATTGATTGGTATTATGATAAGAATTGTACAGAATGAACACATCATTACAGTATACTGAATAATAAAAAGATTCACAAAAGTTGGATTTCAACTTCTACCTTTCTGCTTCATAAAAAAATCCATCGATGAATATAAAAACGTTAATATTTCTTTTTTTATATATTTTGAAAATTTGTTAATGAGATTTGTTCCGAAAGCAAGAAAAACAAAATTTGGTATAATTCCTTAATTTAAATCTTAATTTCACGCATGATTACAGGATTTGGATATTCAGTATGCATTGCAACACCTGTGATGTTGACATATTATAATCATGCTAATGATATTATAAAGGGTTTAAATTCTCATATTTAATCAATTAATATTTGCTAATGTTCCAACCTTATATAAATAATTGATAATACAAAAAAATGTTCTTTCGATTTTAATTTAGTATCGCCCTTAACATATTTACATATCTAAGAAAAACTCATTACTGATATTGCTGTGCAGATAGTTTTACATTCAGGACAAATAAAATGTCAAATTTTGCATTAAAAATTTGATTGCTACGAATCGTTTACGATACTATTTTGATATTAAATATTTAATAACTTATTAAATAAGGAAATATTGCATTTAAAGTTCAAAATGATCGTCAGACTACATCGAATAATTTTTTTCATTATAATAAATTAATAACAGAGTTATTTAATGGATTTTCTTTGTTCATGCGGGAAAAAAAACAAGATAGAAATTATATTGCTTACTGATTAGATTAAAAATTACTCAGAATAATCCATTTTGCTAAAAATTTTTCGGAGATCATTTACAAAATTCAAGAGATCAATTTAGCAAAAAAAGAGATTATTTTATTAACTGAAACTAAAGTAGAAAATTTAGAATAAAATAGACTTGGAAACATATAAGTTTCTGCAACTTTTTATCCTAGAATTAATTAGCATTAAAAAAATTCTGTGTAGCAAATATCTAATTGAAATTCATTTATGAATTGTTTACTTATGTAAACATTTTATGTATCGCTTATTTGGATATGAATTAGTTTAATCAGATTGAAGTGAATTTAATTAAATTATGGAATGAAATAATATAAAAATATGCAGAAATCTAAATTATTAATTTATCCTTTAATTGGAAGAATACACAAATTAATAACACGGTTTTAATTTAATTTTCAATCTTATTTTACAGTGTAATATTTTAATTTCTTTATAAATTAAAATATTGCGCTATAAAATAAGATTTTAAAATAATTAAATGCTTTCCTAGTTAAATGTATTCCTGATTAAAATCATTACATAATTTAAAAATATATTTATTTTGAATATAATTACATGCATAAAAAATTAATATTTGTATTAATTTTTGAAAAATTTCTTATCTATTTCTTATGCATACATTATTTATCTGTTTTATTTATGCATAGCCAGATATCACTGATAAAATTTTGACTTATACTGTGTATTATAATGCAAGTATCTGTATAAACTAAAACTTAATTATGAATTAAATATTATGTGATTTTTTTGTGCAACAAGTCACAACCATATATTATATAATAAATTTATTAATCTTAATTCATATTTAATTTTGTTTATGGTTTAATTTATATGTATACTCATTTATCATGTAGCCTTATCATTAGTTAAAAAGAACATTTTCCTCAAACAATATTTTCCTATAACTGTTTTCTTTATATGGTCCATACATTATTTAAAAGTAATTGTTCCTTTTTATTATGGTTTAGAGACATCAGGCCAAACTATCACTAAATTCTGATTAGTCGGGAAGAACCATATATAAAATTATTATCTTGATCTTTGTATAATGATGGTTTTGTAAATTGGTTGGCTTTATAATATTTTAAAATTACTGTCTAGGATAATGTTTATGCCGCTAAGTTATATCGTTGCGGACCAAAAGAATTTTCATTGTTATTACTTGCAATAGGATTCGACGAACAATAATCGGATTCCTTTAAAAATTCGCAATAAAAATCCAATCCGATCGAGTTCTGTAGCAATTCAGATGAAAGTTATATGAGAGTACTGGGCTTATTGCAATTATATCAAGTCTTAAAAAATTAATTTTTACGAATCCCGAATCACACTTTATTTTCCACGAAGGTCCAGGTCCTATTGATCTCTATCCTTTAACGCAACAGCTGACTCCATGTGGGTTTGGCCAGTTCGGATGGATTCCTAATGAGGGATGGGAGGATAGAGCCAATAGTTTCATATTCCTCGTATAAATTCGGTTTGTTAAATATCCTCTAATCCATTCTAATTTTGCCTCTTAGTGCCATTATTAGTGGAAAGAGGCATAGAGTTAAAAAAAAAGCTTATCTTAACTTTAATGAGGTAGAGAACTTTTAATTAAAAAGAATGATTAACTTCAAAATTACGAGCTTATATAATTTATAAAAAAAGCTTATCTTAACTTTAATGAGGTATAGAACTTTTAATTAAAAAGAATGATTAACTTCAAAATTACGAGCTTATATAATTTATAAATATTTAAATTTAATAATGCTATGTGTATTTGCAAACTTTATCTAAAATGCACATAGAATAAAAGAGAAGTGGAATTTCTATTTTTATATATAAAAAAGCATTTAGAAAAATTTTGATTTTTAAGAAAAATAATTTTCTTCCTAAGCAATTTAGTTCCTATAACCAAATTCTTACTATTCTTAAACGAAAATTTTTGAATGTGATTCGCAGTTTGTTAGAAATATACAGAATTATATTAAGTTTTTATAATTAATAAAAATAAAGATTATTTAATTAATTTATAAAAATTTACATTTCATATATTGGTCTTACATTAAAATTTTTGTTTGCACAATTTATCATACTTATTAAATTTGAAGGATCACAAATGTTTTTCAAATAATATATTTCGTAAAACGATGAGTCATAATATAATTAAATTTTTCTCTGGTCTCACACCCCAGGATTATATTCAATAAAGTCCAAGCTCGGCTCGACTCCATATGCAAAGTATGGTCAATTCGTGTTGGAGTCCTTAATGGCACACCATATAATAGCTTTATGATTTGTGAGAGGTATGAAACATACTGTATTGAAATAATGCAACGATTTATATGTGCAATAAAGGCACTACTTCAAAGACCCCATAAAATATTACAGAATTCAGTTGGGATCCTTCTTAACTTTTCTAATTGCTTTATATTTACAGTAAAATTACTAAATGCTGGTTCATATTATACAAAGAGATGATAATGTTTTATATAACTGTATACAAAATAAGTCTACGAAAACTATCATAAAACAATTTAATATTCTTCTCAAAGAATTGTTTATTCTACACATATATATGTTGGAATGTGCAAAATACAGCAATTTTCTCTTAACTTATAATTTCAATATAAACCATTAAATTCGTAGTAAAATATCTCAAAATTGCAATATTTTCATGGCTAGAAATAAAAACGTGAAAGAATTAAACTGGTGGTGTATCATACCGGCATCTTATGAAGAAAGTATAGAAAGTAGCCAATATATATATATATATATTGTTTGACAGTTCATATTACACGTTTCCTTCACTTTTTACGGAGCTCAGCAATACAAAGGATAAATCTGAGGAACATTGATAGATTTATTTATATACAAATAGATTTTGTTGGAGTTTGATTTAATCTGATTGTAAATGCAAAATATGATCTCTTAAAAAAGGTTGAAGTTCATATTTTGTTTAAAGATAGTAGATTGATATATGAATTAAATGTTAAATCAGTATTAAAATTCTATTATAAATTTGTTGTATACGAATTCTGAAGAAAAAAATATTATTTTAAGTAACGGCTATTTTGTTTCGAGACAGCTACTTTCAAATAAAAATATTAATTCAAGGCCTTCAATGATTTCTTTCAGAATTCAGTTTGGAACTGAATGTAAACACAACAGTTATTAATGGAAACATAAATACTCCTTCCGGAAAGTAAGCTAAAGAACAGCATCGACAGGGGAAAAAATAATATCTTTCATATTCTCCTCACAAATTTCCTTAAACTCCTCGTGTATTTTAAGTTAATATCAATACGCCTATGTTTTTATTTCTTAACTTAGGAAAAAAAACTCATAGTGGCACTCACATACTGACTTCCTAACATGATTCTAACATTGCGGTGACTTTTTATTGTTTCTTTCTATCGAATGGATATTGCCATCGCGAGTTGTGAATGCTTATAAACTAAATAATGTTCACTGATGATTTTTAATTACTACAGTATTTAAATACAGAATTTTAAATCTTGAAACCTCATTTTCTTGATATTATATAACTGAATAAATATAATTAGAGTATCGCTAGTTTTAAATAATTTAAGAGTCCATCAATTAAAATATCGATTTATGTAAGATAAGATATCATTAATGTGTTTTCGAAATGTTTATTGTCTTGTGAATTTTCATTTAATTATTTTTCTGCTAATATTTTATTTTATAAATTAATGGTATTTATTTTAATTATATATTTACTGTTATTTAAAGTTGCATTCATTATCAAGAATTTTTTTTATAAGTAAACAAGAACTGAGATAATTATTGGAAATTTAATTAAATTCCTACTTTATTTATTTATTTTAAGAAATATAATTATGTATAAAATTAGAATATTGCATATGAAAAAATGTAAGTTAAAAAATTGTTTATGAATATGAGTAAGACATTAAAAAATATAATTAACTATTCTAAAAAAATACATTTTTTTTATTTCAATGCATTAATTAATAAATTTTCAAATTAAATATAAAATAAATCAAGAAAATTATATTACAGTAGGTCTAAATTATTTTTATAGATCATTTTGTTATAATAGAATAGCAATTTTATGACTCATGAAAGTAAGGAGTGCATTAATGTCATTATGAAGTAATGATTTGTTGGCAGTTTTAAGAGAGGAAAACTGAATAATCCAAAGGTATGGTGTTTTTAATAGAGACATCTAACTTATAACTATGAATTATAAATTAACATGTTAATTATAGTCTTATATTGTATTTAACTGTATCAAATCTAAAGAGGTCAAGCATTTTACTTGATCAAAATATGCCTATAAATTTTTAGAATAAATTTTATTCCTACACAGGATAAATTCTGCATATTGCACTATAATAACTTATTCCTATAAATTAATTAAACAACATAAATATAGGATATGCTGAAATATATGCAAGGTTTATTTGTATAATAGACAATGTTAAATATATTGATATATGGTTGGTATATATACACACTAGCTAAAATTACCTAGCATTTCTCTTGTTTATCTGGGCCCATTTTTGTCAGAATCCATATTATTTGTTATCATATTAAGAAGTCTATAACATAGTCTATAGACCTATATATGAGAATATATAACAGTTATGTAGATAATAGATGTCAAGTATTAGTAGGAAAAACATTTATATATAGTAGAGTTTATAATAAAAAATTATTCATAAATCACAATTCATTTATTTATAAAAAATAATAATTTTTATAGATTTTTTTTTTAATATTTAATATCTGAAGGGAGAGAAGTGAAACTGTCAGAAAATAGAAACTTTTTCCAAATTTCTGTAATCTTAATTATCAGATATTAATTAAACTTTTAATTTGTTAGTAAGAATATTAAAAAAAATAATTTATCAAGTTTGGTTCTTTTAATTTTAATCTTACAGAGTAAGTTTCATAAAAAAACAAAAGTAAACATACATTACAAAATATGTATTGTATTTTTAAACTGTAACTTATATAGAGAGAAAAAAATATATATTAACTAATTCTCAGAAAAAAATATTAATATATAATCTGCTTAATGTATTATTTATGTTTATATATTATAAATAAAATAAAGTCTACAAGTTAAATTTTTATGATTTTTACATCATTTATTTTAAAAAATGATAAGCAAGATTTTTACATTTTTATTCTATGGATTAGTTAACTCTTACAGTGATGTATTCATTATTTAAATCGTGTTATTGTTACTGTATTCTAAATGCGACAAACCCTATATTAAGCTTTGAAGTATTGAAAGACGATAATAAAACACTTGAAAATTCAAAAATAATTTTTTTTTCAATTTATTATATCACTGTGACTTTTTAAAATGTCAAGTGATTGTTGCAATATAAACTATATTTACACAAACTTATCGATAAGACATCGAAAATAGTAGTTGCGTTACGTATAGTAGATTGATCGTGAAAGCTGGATATTCCCGAATGCTTACCCTGACAAGACAGGATATATTTTCTTTTAGTGTCATCAATCGTCACATCACAGTCTTTTACAATCGTAAGGGTGAAACAATTGCTTTAACTTCGGACATATCTCAACCGAATTATTTGAGACATGGTGAATGCAGTTCAACGCTTAATGATAGATGCGAAGAGCAGCCGTTCATCATAAAAAACCAGTTTGTAAAACTTGTATCGAGGAGTTCTTATACGATGGGGAGGTAAACAACCCACGTGCGTACCCTTGTCAACCGTGCAATCATGTTTGGACGGGTACCTCAGCCAAACTAGTGATTTATTTGTCTACTAACGAAAAGAAAAATATCATACAGTGCTCTGGTGAATAGTACACAATCTAAAGCACGAATCGAGTCAAATATTTTTTAGTAAAAGTTGTCAAGAGTTAACTTTCTTTTAATATAATAAAAAAATCAGAACAACGAATAAATTCGGATTTATTTAATTTTTATTCAAAAAAATAATTTCGTTCGCTGTTCAATCTAAAATTTTATTTTTTTTTTATAACAAATTTTATAATTAAAACTTTTACTGGGCGTAATGAAATTTTGTTGGCCTCTCTGCATGATTAAAATATATATATATATTCCCCTCGTCGCTATGTCTACATAGTAGGCTGAGGCACGGGATACGCCCTATTTATAAGAATAAAAGAAAATCTAAAATTATTCAATATTTGTATACAAATTTACAAATAAACGGATACACAAATGAGAAAGGCAAGGGAAAAAAATTTAAATTTTTTAAAAAATGTGCAAAGGAAAAGAAATTTTTGTGTGAAATTTCCAATTTTATTGATATTTCTTCCATTCTTTAAGAAGTTCACGGTGTGAGGTTCTAAGTCACTTTCCTTTACAGTGAATCAATAAATAGACAAATAATATCTTTGAACGAAACGGCGAAAAACTGAGAGAATTCAAAAGTAACTGATAAGTTATATATAGATCAGGACAAATAGCATTAAAATCCAACTATTTACTTTTTTTTTTTTATTTTAATACTGAAACAAATAAAATTTCTTTATAGTAAACAAATAATTTTTTTCGTCAATGCTAGAATATTTAATCTGTTCTGCGTGCATCTCCCAACTACAAATTAACTAAGAAAATATACCTCTGCAGCATTTATTTTAACCAATTCAATCTCTAAACGTATAATAATGATAGTGAAATTTATCTAAAATGCTATTTTGTTTATTGAATATCAAAATAAACTTAAAATATTGCATGCTGAATGCAGAAGATAGGAAAAACAGGTGGCATTTAAATAGAATTTCTTAAGATTAAAGCGTATTATCGTTCATTATAATGAATTTTCTACCTAATCTAATTTTGCATATTATCCTAATTTCATGTTTTTTAAAAATATATATATATATATATATTACCTGGTTAGATTTTGTCAGAATACCGAATATATTTTTATATTTATCTACTTTAAATACCCTAAATTTTTTAGCGTTTAATCAAAAAAGATTTAACTTTTCTTGTGCTCTGTTCAGGCAAAAAGGAATTGAAGGATATCGATCGAATTTCGAGTCATTAAGCCGTTTTAACAATATTGACTGGAAAGTATTAAAAATCAATATTCTATCATTCCATTCTCATTTTCTATCCTCTATTATTACTTGATGGATATTATTTTTTAATGAGAAAAAAATCGTATGTACGACATTACTTTCTGATGTTGGAAACATTGTTTTAAAATATATTTTAAGTACCAATAAATAGGCTATTCCATAAAGGATGAGATGGCAAAGAGTCTATTATGGAAAATAAATTTTAGCAAAAATCAATAAGTAATGAGCGGAATAGAATCTCGACAAAATCTCTTGGCGCCTTCTTTAGTCTCACCCCAAGTGATGCTATTCGGAAAGAAGTACAACATGATTGATAAAGCAACTTTTGCGGTCAAGCAAGTGATCTGTCAAAACACATCCATCAAGCACGACAAGAAAAAAATTTACGTGTAATCAATAGGATATCTCTGAATCAATGTAGAAGGTTTATACTCTATATAAAAGAAAAAAAAAAAAAGAAGAAAGATAGGAAGGAAAAATTCTTATTCCATTTTAGGAAGTGAAACAGTCTTTAAAAGACTGAAATATATTTGTCTAGAAAGATTTGCTTTAACATTCTTAAGGGTTTAAAGTGCACACATGTTCACATTTATTCATTTCCCGGATTAACGTTAAGCTAAGAGATATTCTACTTACCGGAGGAGGCCGGAGGCTTTGCCATGTGAAGTACAGTTCGGAAATATGAGCTGGCACTAAAACAACAAATCCTAAAGCGTAATCGTTGACTTTTCCTTCCCTGACATAAGATAATTCGGCGCTTAGACCTGTTGAAAGTTTATAAGGTAAATAAATGCCACACTTATTGTTATTCTTAATAAAAATTATTATTTACCGGTGAAGTAAATTATTAGCTTCAAGAAAAAAAAATTCTTTACCTATTTCAAATTCTCTTCGCGAATTCAGGTAGATTATTATTAAGTCACTTACCTTTTTTGAAAGGAAAAAAGAAAGTATTCGAATAAAATACCGCTTAAAGCGGATATTAATTTTTTTTTTAGCATAAAAATGAGAACAGAAAAAAAATATAATTAAAATATTATTATAAAAGTGAAAACGTTTTAAATGACATAAAGAATGCAAGACATTTTCCTCTTTTCATTGATTACCAAACAATTAGGCAGTCATTAACAAGTTTAGAAAATTCTTTAGTAAGAGAAAAAGGACAGAAAATTTAAAGAACTGAATTTTTTCTTTAAGTAGAATTAATCGGGTTGAGAACAAAATCCAATAAGATCATTTTAGTAATTTAGTTTATCAAATGCGTGTTTTTTTCCTTTAAAAATTGGCTGTAAACATAAAATTTTAACCTGTATTTACCAAAAGAAAAGAAAATTCTACGCATAATTTAACAACTTTATAAATTCGATTTTTTTTAAATATGAAAATTTTAATAAAATTTATTCTCTGTTTAGTAAGCAATCGAATAATGGCGATTGCTTTAGGCCAACTTAATTATTTTGTGTTATACGTTTCGAAGAAACAATAAAAAAAAAAAAAAAGAAGAAAGAAAATCATCTGGAGGAATGTCGAAGGAGCAACATAGTTTATTCCGCTGAAAATTTATCAATTTTGTCATCTTAAGATGCTTCGGTAACAGTATCCTTCTGGTCGTAAACATATAGAGAAATCTAAATCGCAATCGTCAGGAGACGAGTAAATCGGGTGGGTCATGTTGCAGCCAAGGAGTGACACTCGTTGCTATAGTAACCGAACCACCTGTGTACTTAACCTAATTAATACGCCCTGTTTAAGATTTTTCTTCGAGATGTTTATAAATATTCAAGTTTTCCTAACTATTATTTTACTGATTGTTTTGATATAACTAAACCAATTACTGGAGTTTGTTGTACAGTTCTTGCACAACTCACTCGGGCCAATTCCTCACTAATTATCGACTTGGAAGAGTTACCATGGTGACAAAGTGTCAAGACGGAAAGATGCAACATTGGAAAGACAGCAATTACCTCCTTCACGGTTTATCAGACTCATATAAAGTGAAAGAAAGCCGATTGTTTTAATAAAACACGTTAGGTAATACGCAAAATTCGAATAAACTGAGAGAATATAAAAATGTCAACTTTTTTTTTATTTCTGGAAGAGTTTTATAAATCGAATAATAACGGTAAAAGAAAAATTATATTAAAATAAAATCACATCAACTCTTATCTGACAAGAAGAGGTGATAAATCTTCGAAAAAAAAAGGGAACGTCTAAGTCCCTTTTCACTTAAATTGTCAGATTAGATAACAGGTAAAAACGAAACTTTGACAACTCTGCCTGAGGAAATTTCATAAACAGAAACGTGGAAAAGTTTTTCAGTTATTCGATAGATTCGAAAAATATCTAATAAATTTGATATCTCAATGAAAAATAAATAGGTAACCAAGAATAGAGGGGAGAGAGAGCGAGAGAGAAGGGAGGACGTTAAGATCGATGGAGAGGATTATTTTTGAGGAAACCAGTTTAAAAAGTTGTATTGGACTTCTCAAGAGGGGTGATATCAGAAAAGGGAGACAAGACTCCCCACTAGTCCCTTTGTGCCTGACAGCTGCTACCTCCGCGCACACCGACCATTGATGTGTTAATTAACGCCCCGACAGGTGGTGTAGCTCGGGCTGTCTCATCGACCAAAAATGCTGAATGAAGTGCTAAAGCAAGGCCCATAACGCACGTCAACCATCCAATGCTTTCTCGGAAATATATTCTCCAAATATTACAGTAAACAAGCTCATCTCACCGGATGCTAGTGCCATTTGGGAATACGGCAACAACCGTGATATACAACAGATATAATTCGCGGTTGTACCCGTGTAACTACCCACCCACACACAAACCAGTGTCTCACTGGCTACATAAATCACAAGTTTCTGCTTTCAAATAAGAACGAAAAATGAGACAGGTTACAGAAAAAAAATCGCTAATTATGTCATTTTACTCTCATCGATTTTCGGTATCGTTAATTTATCACATTTTAATTCATGAATTATGATGTAACGTGTGTTTATTTGTATAGGAAAGGGTTGTTTGGATAATTTTCCATCTAGAAATTTGCAAAAACAGCCTAGAGATAAATAAAAAAAAAAGTTTTTCTAGTTTGCGACAAACAACTTGTAAATAACCAGACTCGCGTACATATACACTCGCACTCCATTACAATAGTTATGCTTTTATCTATACAAAAGTTAGTTGGGTGAAAAAAAAAGATGCAATTTAGAGATGTTGAAAAAGGCATATAACTCATTACCTACAACGTGGGAGTTCTTACTCAGCACAGATTGCACGAATGGATACATCAGAAAACATAACAGCCCACGTGGAGACATAGCAGAGGTCGTATTTTATTGAATCTTGCAGCTTCTACTATACTAACCTTTCCATTAAACAGAGAGTGCACCGCAATTTCAGTTCCTATCACTAAATGTCTCAGTTATCTATAACTCTGATTTATAATCTAATATTTTTAGCATCAAAGTTTGTCCCATTTTTAAATTATTTCCTAGCAGGAATATTATTATTACCAGACGCTATTAAAATAATATGTTTTATATCAGATATACTCTCTCTGTCTTTTTTTTTTTCTTTGGTGAGTCCGATGTATCGATCCGAGTAAAAATTTCTATCAAACGACATCTCCAAAATATTGGAAGCAAGACAGCATTTGACCGAATATAACTGCACAAATCCATCATCTCCTGGGTGCAGAATGCACATAAATTTGAATTGGTAAGATTTTGTTGTCCTCTTTGTACACAGAAGATCGAAAAGGCGATGAAAGGAAGAAAAATGTAGCAATCTTAATAAGAACATCCTTTACATTCAGAAAAGAATCAATAAAATGAAAAATAACAAAAAAAAAAACGAATTTTCTTCTTTCTACAGGCTAAAATTCTGGTAGCAAATTCAAATTTATCAGCTGTGTGCTCCGAATAAGCTTTGCACGTGTAGGATTTAAAATGAAGTCATTAAAAGCAGAGTAGGAGGGAGTCGTCAATAGTACTGGGATTGGAGTCGTCCTCTTGTAGGCAGATGTCTAGTACGTGCTAATTATACAGCGTTACTAGACCTGCAGGAAGAGGAATAAAGACAGGAGAGGACCTAGTAAATCCCTTGTCTAGACACGTCCCATTATTGTAGCTGGAACTTTGTCATTTCAATCACAGGTTTTTACGGGTCACGATAAAGAATAACCTTTGCCTGTGTGATTTGTTTTTAAGGCTGACACGTTGCAAACAAAAAGAATTCGACTTAACAAGACATTTGTTTGTATTCTGTAAAGAGATTGGGCAATTTCCTGTAACAATAGCATGTTCTAGAAGAGAGTAGTCCTTTCACCATCTGCTTACAACGATTCGAATAAGAAAGATAAATTCGTAAAACTGACGATAAATCGTTAGGTGCAAACTGCAAACAATGAATAAATATTCGAAAAATTTCAACACAAATAACGAAAAACCACTGAACAGTAGAAAAAAAAAAGAAGCAAAGTCCGTAAGCTTATCGGAAAAACAATTCCCCGGTCGCTACGTATAGATCCCTCGTTTTTCCAATAGCTACTGCATTCCTGAACAATGTGACACATTTGGCAATATACTAGTGATTTTATAACCTTCTAGATGACAGTTTATCATGCCGAATGCACCGGATTCAGATTAATATCTTTTTAATAAAACGTCCTCTCTCGATTTATATATACTGTCAAACCAAGGACAAAACTTCGATTCTAAAATCCACAAACCGATTAAAGAATGTTAAAAGAAGAGGAAAAAAAAATTAAATTAGTCATTGCTAAGTGTAGTAGACCGTGACAGGTGATTATTCTCTTTTTATTTATCATTTAAGTTAATAACATATTCGGAGAAACAGACAAACATGTCAGTTGGAATGAAAAACTACTTATAGCATTTAGTTTTATCCTTAAAAATCTTTCTAGGAGGTAGGAGTGGAAAATCTTTAGAAGCAACGGGATATATACAGTATACGTACTTTGTTTTCAAAACAAGGCCATCTTTAAACATTCCTGATAATCAGGAGAGAACAGGGGTTGAGGGGTGACAGATAACAAGAGACAGCAGGTCCGGGAGAGCGAGGAAGCAGGGTGTGGACTGCAAAACACAGCTGTGATCGAGAGATAATAGACAGGTTTTAGTTGCCTCGCAGGCCTCAACTTCTCCCACTGAGCACCACAAGGTCAGTGATGGTCAAACAGCCGAGTCACTGAATCAGACTAGCTGCCGGCTCCAAAATAAAAACTTTCAACCGTTGCAAAACGCTTTAAACTTTACTTCTTAGAACGGCTGCGTAATTCAACCGGATAATTATGATTTCACTATTACAAAAAGAAATTTAAAAAAAAAAATGTCGTTAAAGAGATAAAGAATGACGGACAAATAATAATAACCGTAGATAGTTGCAGTAACTTAACATGTGTGTGAAATGGTTGGACAAATAATCATTAGCAAGAATAACAAAGGTTTGAACGGAAAAAAACCGGAATGCGTGAATAGCGCCTGAAGCATTCTTAATCTTAATTGAGTGAAATTCTTATTGCGTGGAAAAATATACTTCCTCATTTTTGATATTTCTCTTATCAGATTAAGTATCTCGAAAGGGTTAATTTTTAAACGTACTTTAATTCTGATAAATCCAAAAAAAAACCTTTATTATTATTAATTTTTATTAGAAAAGTGCGAGAGTCGGAACTTCTACATTACCGATAAAGTGTTTGGTTTTAATTAAAACGTGGTTTCTCGGATGGAGGAAAAAAAGGAAAAACAATAATGTAAAAAAGAAAGATCAATTTTTCTAAACTAGCTTTTCAAACACAGCAAAGAAAAGGACAAACGACTGGAGGGCGAGAAAAGATAATTTGGATAAACGTTCTTAATCACAGTCAGTAATTCTTCAAAATCCAACCGAGTTGCAAGAGATAACAAGAGTGGGTGTGCCTCGACTTTCCTCTACTACCTACCACTGTGAAGTGACTGGGCAAGAATACCTGTAGGCAACTCTGACGGGCGGATGATTGTGGTCAAGGTTCCCGTTGATCGACTAATTCTGACAGGTCAGCCGATGATCTATCAATCTTGGCTGTCAATAGCTGAAGGCCTGGACTGGTTTGTCGTTCGAAAACTTTACCGAGAAACCGGGCGAACAATAAAGAGACCAAAACACTTTCTACCTTTACATAATTAAAGAACAGTAATTAAAACAAACGATGCGCGAATTTAAGGGATCAACGAAGAAACATTGCGAATGGACAAAGATTGGGTAACATTATCCAGCAGCGCGTAGTATCTCAGTCACGTAGCATTCATGTAACCGTTCATCTGAGACGTTCTACAACACACCTGAAGATTTCCCAGACCATAATGCATTGCTTCATTTTTCCTACATGGGTTATTAAAGAGAGTGCTTCGCCATGAAACTTAATAGGCAACTTCCCACTTAGCAAGATGTCTCTGGTGTTTGTTTTTTCCTTATTCATGCCTAATTTCCTTACAATTTGTCATTTTTTTTTTGTTTGCTGTTGTCCCAAAGAAACACGTCTGGTTAATTGATGCGTGATAAATGATCAACATGTGATAGAAGTCGATAAACAAATCTCCCTTCATAATAATAATTATAATAATAAAACGGAGGTGATCGAACACTAATAACGCGCTATTTGAGTACAGATCCGATACGCGGTGTTTATAAATAGCCGTTCATCTTAAGAGCGGATTTTGCGCCTCGGTATTCAAAGAAGCAAAAGGAAAACTTGGCAATTAAATTTCGACTGTGGTAATTCATTGACTAATTGCATTATTCATTACAATGGAGAATGTCGAGGAAGGATGCCATTTGGTAATTAGACCGATTGCTGACAGTTAATAATAGATTAAGCGCCTTTTGTACAATAGGACGATGAACTGTATCAGTCATACCTTTTATTTAACTCTATATTCGTAAGGGCCTATGTAATTATCTCGCAAAGTTTCTATTTACAAGTTCTTTTAATGCCGTATTGATCGGTTACGTTAAAACTTCTGTAGTACGTTAAAATGTGCGATTGTATAATATATCTATAGCGTTACGCGTATTATCACGGCGTGTATATATAGATATATATAAAACGCGACACTATAAAAATGCATTATTTTCTCAAGTAAAAAATTCGATTACTTCAACATCGCTCCTGGAATTCCGATTTTGAAAATCATGAGGTTTATTGAAGAACATTACGACATCCAAACAAATCGAACTCGACCGCTGATAATCGTAAAACTTTTCCCGTGATGGCTGCTCATTTTAAATAGTTCTTCTCTCACATATTAATACAACATTAAGGTTGTCTAGCAGTGCGACCATCGATCCGCCAGTCGATGAATTTAGGAAATTTTTAAAATACAAAACTGTAGGTCTACTTCTGACGAATTTAAAATTGATAACTTTGGTTAGATATTCCGAATCAGATTTCTTCTCTTTTATTTTTATTTTTGATTTTGTTTTCGCTCGATATTTATTTGCTTTTCTTCTTCTTCTTTTTTTTTTATTTTATAAAAGAGGAATATTTTTTCGTTTTGGTGATGGCGTGTCTCTAGTATTTCTTGGACTTTATCAAATGAATCTCATACATTTATTAGAAGCCACATTTGGAATTCGCTTTATAAAAATGTGGCAAATATGAATTCGATATATATAAAAATCTCTAGGTGGTATTTTTTTAATATATATTTTTATGTATGTAATCTTACGTCCTAACCTAAAATACCAAGCATGGATGAGTGCGGTTTAATACACGAGATATTTAAACCTGTATATTTATCCCAGAGGGCAAGATATCTACACAAATACCGGCCCACAAATTATAGCCTGTGACATTCAAGAACGAGACATTTTTTTATTTATTTATTCGACCTTTCTACTTGGCAGGATTTCCGAGAAGAACCTAAATTTGCCATTTTGTTTGCTCATTAATGGCCTTTAAATTTAAGTTTCTTCGAAATTGCACAGATTAGCATGATTTTTATTTTTATTTTTATTTTAAAGATACAAAACATAAAATGTTATAGTAAAATGTGAGAGAATTTAAACCATGCCACTTCACGCTGGCAGAGATTTGTTTCCATTATGTATACTGAATACCGTGTAACTCGAACTTTTATCAGATAAACAAATTCGGTATTAAATTTCTGAATAAACGAATATGTTTACATCATATTTATTAAATTTCGGTTAAAATGTTTGCGTAAAATATCGCTGAGAACCGCACAGATGAGAAAACAATCATCGAACGAAACGAGATATACAAATTTATATTGTGATGATTTTAAAATTTTGTTTACACGGCGGTGCCGATACTCAAATCTGGTTTCGGTTCATTAAAACTGATTTTTCGCTTTTCTGAATGATTTGTTTTTTGTGAACAAGGTCAATTTGTCATAACATATTGTTACCTTAATGTACTGACTATATCTGTGCACACCTACCTAGTTGTGGGCAGTGATACCTGTCTTAAACACCTGTCCGGCTGCATCCATCACACCCAACTTCCCATTTATCAAAGCCATTTTGGATTCAGAGTTTGGGATTTTAATAGAGATAGCTAACAAGTTTAAAAGAAAAAAAAAAAGTTTTTTTTTAATTCTAATTTGCTTTCGTGAATACATTTCTAGTTTATTATTTAATCCCGATTTAATTTCGCCTTTTGTTATCGTTATAAAATGATTAATTGGGTGATTAACGTTTAACAGAAATGTTATTAAGCGTAAATAAGCGAGAAATACAAATTAATTACTTAACGGTATTGTTTTCATCTTAAAAAATAATAATAATTAAATTTTCTAATTTTGTATTTTAAATATTTTAAAATATTTCATAACCCGAAAGAGAGAGAGAAAAATAATTTTTTTTTTTTTTCCCCTTCTTTAATTTCGTGGCGTTATAACGAATGGAAAACCTTAGGGAAAAGATGAGTTATGTTAACTTTTATTACTATTTAAAGTAAAGGAAAAAAGTAATATATAATTTTTTAACGGCCTGCTTATAAAAGCGGAATTATTCATGACGACGCTACGTACAAAATAATACAATTCATCTGATTGAGTTTAATACGTTAAGCAAAGGCAGTGATCAGCAGTCTTTCTTATCATAATCGCTCACTTTCTTATCACGTTATGTCTCGTGACTGGTAGCAAACAACGAATACAGTATTGTCACGCAAATAAATGTCACGAAGTTGATCAAATTTTCTGCTATTCCCAACTTGTAGCTCGGAGAGATAGTGTAAAAAAAAAACCGTTAATTACGGAAACCTCAAACGGGGATGGACAATGAAGAGATCGCATACGCATCTATGAAAAAAAAAAAAAAATTATACTTAAGTTTAAAAACCGGCAATATCGAAATAACAAAATGCTAATAATCCCGTAAAATTTTCCACACGAGAAATTTATTCCGATAATATACTTTAACAACCTTTCCTGTTACAGAAAAGCCATAATATTTACGACAAACTATTTACTGAAATTACCTAATTAAAATATTATTAAATTTCGTCGTTACTATAAGTTAAATAGGATGCGTTTTCCTAGTTTCCTACGAATATTCTATTTTTAATAAATTTTCGTTTATTTAAATCGACTTTTAAAGTTTACTAAAGAAAAAACTGGATTGGAGGACAAACGTGTACACACATATATATATATATATAGTATATACAGTATATATTTGTATATATATATATATATACAGATACAGTACATATCCTAATACTGCTTCAGAATCTCACATCTTCAACGTCACGGTTTCTGATCGATACTATATATCAGACTGGTCTGCTCGTCTTACTTTGTAATCCCGACACCTTGGACGTATTAGAAAAGTCACTCTTATAAAAACAAGGTACATGTTTCTCATTTAATTAACTATCTAGATGAAAACAAAACCGGTTCCTCTTATCGCCAATTTTTGGATGACTAATCTATTTCTGATGAGTGCACTTGTTGCTGATAATACCGCCAATCAATTTATTTTTGACATTTTTAATATAAAAAACGAAAAAATAAAATCCGTTTAATGTGGAGCAAAAATGTATTTCTGTTTATAAGATTTGTACATACACACAAGCAAAAAAAATTTTAATTACAGAAGCGAGCGATAAGAACAATGCCGGTTTTTTAGATAATTAAACGCGTAGTTTTAAATTTTGTAGTAGAAAGGAACGACCTTATATCCGGGACATCAACAGCAGCACCTTTAACTGGATAACACCCCGGGCTGTAACTTTTATCTATGACAGGTTGTTGACAAGTTTGCGAGAATCGGGAATACCTGGTAATGAAAGCGATTTATCCCACTGTTAGTAGAAATAATAAATTGTCTAGTTAACGTTCACGTTTCTCGTTATAATAGCGAGTGAGTGATGTTACGTGTTAGACTGTGGGCAGCGGATGTTTACAGTGTCTGTAGGCCAGTAGAGTATAGAAGGTTGGAGCTGTTAACTTACCTAAGAGTCTCCGTACTTCGTTGGGCCGAAGGTACAGGTTGAATGTGGCTGCAGCCAAGCGAACCAGTCCTAGAGTGAAGGCGGCTAAGCCGAGCGCTATAGCAGCCCATGTCGGCCGTCGTCCAAACAGCATGCTGGACCTTCATTCATCCCAATTTGGCATCATCCTCCTCTTCCTTTCTCGGTTCGGTCTGGTTGCAACCGAGTTTACTCACGCACAATCATATTACAGAACGAAGACGACACATGGCAATACACGAGAACCGCATCCAGCCACACCGCTCTTCCGACTGTGTTGACGGGTAGAAGGACGCGGGCAGTTGCTGTTACCTCTATACTACGCTGCCTTCTATTGGACGGTTTCGTAACGGCTCATCCGATTGGTTCTCGCTCCGGTGCTCTATCCGTAAGATTGACGAGCCTACTTGACCCTCGCCAGCGTCGACCTGGAGTTCTCAGCCAGTCGGGACAGTTGTTAGAATCGAGAGTGGAATTTCATGCCAGCTTTTGTGAGTTTACAAAGTCCACAGCACTCTCCATTATAAGTTGGTATGATGGTGCTCAGCTTATTTGATCTTCTACTCTTGGATGAAGGCACCGAAGTCTTAAAATGGGGTCTGGTTGTTATGGAAACGTCCACGTGAAGCCTAACAGCTGGATCGCACGCGTTCTGTCCTCTGTTTACTCAACTATAATAAATGATGCAGTGCCGAGTAATAAGAGAGAAGAGAGAGAGAGACGGTTGCACCATCACGTGACACACTCATTTTTTCTTGTTTTTACCAAAATAAAATCAGATGAAAACGTACGAGTTGATTTTATTTCTTTTAATTTATGTGTTTTTCTCGTGTTTAATACCGAAATATTCCATTTTTACTTTTCCATTTACGCTCTTTTTGATGGTTAGAAATTTAAAAATGAGGATTACCAAGACCAAACAACAAAACCAGGGAATAGTTTCCACCAACATTCATTGGGAGAAAATATCACGTGAACATTAGTTTCTGTCTTGATGGATGATGTTTGGACTGCGATGAAAATATCAAAAACGCGACATCACAAGGACAATTTCGTATTCTTAGTCACAACCGGAAGACACAGTAAGGATTACAGTTAATCCTGGATTAATTTAATTTTTTTTTTTTATAACGAATATAAGACTACATTCCAACTCTAAATCGATCCTGGAGTTGAGTAACGAATGTAAAAGGCAACGAACGAATAAATTTTATGCAAATTTCATATATGCGATCATATCACGAAAATTAATTTGAAACGAAACGCAATTAATTTAGGGAAATCACGACGTTTAAATGGGATTTATTATGTTACATATCTCGTTTAGAAAACGTTACATCTGATTGTTTGACATTTTATAGAATAAATCAGGAAATAATTTCAACAACCTCGAAGAAAATCATTTGTTTTTTTTTATTCCGTCAAGGAATTTGAAAGCTTGCAGTTTACTGGTAACCTTATATCTATGTTTGATAACAAGAAAATTATTATTTTTTCGATTATAAAATGACATTGATAGGTATTTAGAATATTTCTTTGGTAAATACATATTTCGGCAGAGAAAATTCTTAGCTGTGAATCACTTTAGAGGAGTGCCACTTCTATCTATAACCTTCAACACATTCGCTTCAATCATCTCGCTGAAATGTATCACTGTCAGCTCTTCTTGTGTGACTGTAAACATTTGTCTAACCTTACAGTATCCAGACGTCGACAACCATATCTCCACTCGCACAAACACTCGTATTTTAACCTACCTGAGTTTTTACTGCCAAGTGCCTTTTATTTAAACACTTTACAAATAAAGGATCCAGTCGAGTGTTTTCGGCAATCTTTCTAAAGCCAAGTTTTACGAGTACAGTATAAAAAGACTTTACTCGATAATTTTTAAACTAAAACCACTTAAAAATGAAAAACGTTCGCTGCAAAGAGAGAGAGAGAATTTTTCTAATTTTTCTCGGCCGGTTTGGAATTTTTATAGTTATGATTACCGTTATAAATTAGCACACTAACAAGTCTAATTTATACCAGGAAATTACTAACATCAATCTTGAGCTTATAACCAATAAAGGAGCTTTTCTGACGTCAGAGTTGACAAATCACCGCCTATGCCAAAAGAGGTATTTTCTTGCGTCAGCACAAGAGATCACAGAATGTCGCTCACCTGACTGAAAAAAAAGAAAAAAGAGAGAGAGAGAGAGCGAGGATAAATTCGACATTTTCGTGTTGATCTATTTAACAATTTCCACCTTAAATATTATTAAATTAAAGAATATTTTAACGGAAAGAAAAGAAAAATCTAAAGGAAACTCCACACCTTTCTGCCGCAATTCTATTTCATTAGAACTAGACCTCAGAGATGATTGAATCGAAGCATCGAAAAGCAAAAAGTCTGTAGAAAGTGGAAAAGAACAGTGAGGTCTGAAAAGTGAATTACTGTACTTCTTGCAGATGGTTCTTCCACTTCAAATCATTTCACTTGTCTAGAATGTTCACTGTATACCTCTGCTGTTCATTGATCGAAGGACGAGAGGCAGACAAAAGGTGACAAATTAACCACTCCGTTCTTAATTTGTCACCGTTTTCTAGGGCGTCTGTGTCGATAGAATCGTCCAATAAAACCTGAGACAAGAATTGGGGTTCTTTGACCTTGCAGAGGTTTGGATATTATCGCTCCACATTTTCCCAGAATCGCTAACTTAAGAACCGAAATACAGTAAGTTATATAAGAGAATTTATAACTAACGACACGGTATGGAGTTAAAGATTACTGGTTCCATCAATTTATGTCGGAGCAATTGGATTCACTCATCAAAACTGTTCTCTCTCCATTTAACTACCTCTTTGTTTATTGGCGAAGAATTCATTATAAGAGATTTTGAAACAAACTGCAAAGCGAATAATTAAGATATTAATTTGTTGCCTGGAAACAGTTTGAAAATAAATTCAGCACGATTTAATTGAATTCCATAATCAAAAACATTCATTACAAATTATGATTTTTAGAAGAATAATTTTGCCAAAGTTTCTAAATCGCATTTCTAGTTATTATCGTGTTTAGTCTAGCATGTTGTAGAATAACCGGGATTAATCTTAAAAGAGTGGATTAATCAAAAGTGAAATTGGATTAAGCGATTAATTTGAATATTTGATTCGATTTAGTCGCACTCGTGTAATAATTATTACAACTTTAGACGGAATTATAATAATAACGATTATTATTATTGTGCCCTGAGGGTAAGTCAGTGTAATTAATGTAAAATTCCACAAAAAATGATAAGATTAGATAAAGAAGTTTAAGAAAAAAAAAGGGGTGATACACGCGTGTAAAGTTTTCATAAACAAACTGACAAGTGAGTAGTTTTCTCATCAGATCTGGATCTTCAGTTGTTATAACAATTGACATAGTTTGTCTCTTTACAGTTACGGATCTGTATTGATCTTAGAAACTCAACTCAGATACGTTCCAGATGTTTAAAATGAAAACTGTTGGATTCGGTACAAGCTGATTCAGAGCAGGAATATTACATCTTACGCGTCATGATTGCCACTTTCCCGTCAAGCTAGCTAAACCTAATCAACGCTTGGTATGTCTAATCTTGCTGCTCATTGGATTGGTTAATGCCAGGAATGTTCTGGCAAATATCGTCTAAACTGCAAACTTGCCTCTTCCGTAACTCTGCTGTTAATAAAGGCTGCATATTGGGAAAGTTTCCTCTCTCACACTTTTCTGTTTGCGTTTTCAAATTTATCAGTTTTATTAGAGTTTCGATACATAATCTGCTCAAAGTCTGTTCTCTATTTTAATAAATTTCTAACCTTATTATAGAAATATATATATATATTATGTTTTACATTATTAATTAATTTAATTCTAGGTTTGATTTACAAACATTTTTTTTTTATAAAAATAAAGTTTTATGTATTCGCTTTGTATGCCTGTTCATTGATACACCCCAAATATCTCGAGAGTCAAACATTGTAGAACATTAAAATTTTACGAGATCGTTCCTTATTATCTCGAGTATATATGCCTGTTAATTTTAACGGTGTTGCATGTTTTAGTTACAAAATGGCAGCCATACGAAACATTAAAACGCCAATAGCTCTTAAAATACTTATCACATATAATTATCATTATATTCATTGAAAAGGATTTGTATTTATTTTACAACGATGTTTTTATATAATTATTTTTTCCGTTTGTGTGTCTGTCAGACCGTCTGTAAAGTATCTCGAGAATATCACAGAATATTGGATTTTTAGAATTTCCATCCTTCATGGCTACCAATTTTGAAATCGTTACGTGGTTCCTTATAAGATGGCGACGTTCAAAATTTTAAAAATTACTATATATATATTCATTTGAAAAGTTTTTTTTATAAAAAAAATGTCTATAACATTACTCGTCATTGTCAAAAACTATATAAGTTTTATATATATATATTTTTAAATAAACGAATATATATTTATAGCAAAAATTTTACTGGGAAAGAAACAAATGTCGGAAAACGTATATAATTAATTTAAAAATATGTTTTTATACTTTAAAATTGATAATCAATTTTGCAGGTTTTATAAAAGTAGAGTAATTTGATAGAGTCATGTACATTTGTAGCAACAGGAACTATATAGTAGCCAACATCCAGATCTCATCTATATTGATGTTACGATGTTTCCATCACACAACAGATGTTTGCCCTGTTTGGTCCAGGAGGAATTTTATTCAGAAGAAAATTTTTCCCTCTAGGCTCGCCAGGAAACATAAAATATTGAATGTTGATGCATCGCACTAGTAGTTTTGCAATAGTGATGGCGAAAACAATTGCAATTTACAGTAACATAGTTGAATGGAATATTAACCACCGATAGCAAGTTTTGTATATCTAGATCTGCGCTTAATATTTATGATACTATTTTTATATCGCATTAGGTACTCTTCAGTGCCATATTCTCATAAATAAAACAATTAATATCTACGATTCTTTAAAAAAAAGGAGGAAAAAAATGTTTATTTTTGAACATAACTGTAAAGAATTAAAAAATAAAAATTATTAATGTAAGATTAAATATTTTTACGGTTTAATTAGTGTAATTTTTGAATCAGTCGACTAATTACATTTTTTTTAATAAAAAAATAAACGTAATTAACAAAAATTACTTTTATTGAATGCTAATTGTAATATCTAGTCAACTTCTTATTAATCATCCGTATTAAAGTAAGTTGGACTAATTAAAAACAGAGAAAGGTAATTAATAAATGAGATTTCCGTGTATAACTAATGAAACTTCAAACATGTCCTTTTTGTTTTTTACTAAACCAAATACGTAATAGGAATAATCTTGCGAGACAACATGAACGATCTTAAATCAGATCAATCAATGTCCATTAATGTTGAATACGTTTCCGAAAATCAGAAAAATTTTTATCGAGATATGAGCCAATACATCACTAATGAAAGTTGACAAAGCGTTTCTTTATCAAAGATGCTTTTAACTAAAATCTTCGTTATTATTTTTTTTTTTTCCTTTCCGAAGCTCAGAAATTCTATTAAAACGTGTATTATGATAGCGATAGGGTATTATATGGTTTAATACTCTTCGAAAAATCATTTTAGATTTTCTTTCTCTTCGGAATTGTTTCAATAGGATAATTTTGTTATTTTTCCATTAAAGGAATTTGTTTATAAATGAATTATTTTGTAGCCCTTGGCATGTTTTTCAATTCTAAAGTTTTCTCGTCTATCAGAATTGCTACTAGATTACTTCTAATATACATATTTCTTTTCTTTTATACTCAAATATTTCATTAATTTGCAAAGTTTGCAACCAAGTGTAATGATAACTACTAGATATGGTTGATATTTAGTAACTAAATCTAAATTTGGCACTTACTATACATTGTCTAGTGGTTATCTGTAGCTAGCAGTAACTATGGATCCACTTATTACTATTAATACTAGATTTTTATTATAGTAGTTGCTAGTAGATAGTAACTAAATCTAGCATAGACCTTACTAGTAGATTTAGTAACTATCACCTTAAGACAGTATCGGAAGTCAGTATTGAGTCTATGGGAGAGTATAGTAATCCTATAGTAATAAGATTACTGTAGGATCCCATAGACTTAATACTGACTTCCGACTGCTATCAAGAACTACTATGTAGTAATATTAATTTGATGCTATGTTCAGTATCAATTTTTTTGTATAGAAGTATTTGTATATTTTTCTGTATATCAGTATCTGTATATTTTCTATATATATGTATCCATGTTTTCTGTATATCAGTAGGTGTGTTTTTTGTTTCTGTATATCAATATCTGTGTAGCAGTATAAATTTGATACTATGCAGCCGTATTAGTAGTCCAAGATCATAAAGAAACATCATTTCTTATATGTCAACAGCTGGTATCACATATATAATACGATAATTATCATTATTGTCAATAGAACGATGTAGTAGACCTTTGTCAAGTTACAAAGACTTTATGTTACTATTTTTTCTTATATGTCAACAGCTAGTGATGCTATCACATATATAATACGATAATTATCATTATGTCAATAGAACGATGTAGTAGACCTTTGTCAAGTTACAAAGACTTTATGTTACTATTTTAATTAAATGTGTATATAAATGTTTATGAATATGACTAGCGACATTCTTTAGATTCAAATCTTCGCCTGGTAAAGGCATCCTGTTCAATTTAACCGCAGTTACAGGCATTTAATAAAATGGTACAAGACTAATTTATCAAGCTAGTTGATATATGACTATCCAATAAAACGTAAAAGTGGAATAAGAAGAGATATAAATTCATTGTTAGATGCACAATAAAGGAGAAAGAAAATATCACGAAAGATGTTGCGAGGCCGGATGAATTTTAATTAATTTTTCTCGCTATTTTCTGACATAACACAGAAAAAATATATACATCATTACAAAAGGAAAATTACCTTGCAAAATTCTATTGAAAAGATTTTTATTCTAGTTTTTGAAGCGTAGTAAGTAGCGCATCTGTGGTAAGCAATCGAAATTGTGCTGAGTGGCCAGAGTTTATGGAGCGAGACCCTCGCATACCACAATTTATTGACTATTAAGGATCTGTGCAGCTAATTTAAGTAATCATGTGTTAAACATGGCATGCAGTTCATCAGTTCAAGCATTAAGTGTGGTGATGATTTCTAACATCCAAAACAGGAATAATGATCACTTTGATAAATGTTAAAAATTTTTTTTTTCTTCTCGAATGATGCATGATTCCATTTAGTTTGCAGATTGGATTCTTACTTTCAAGATTTTAAATTCGATTCTGTAAAGTTTTCCTTGGCAGATCGTTAAGTATACGAGATTTAACATTAAACGAAACGATACGATGTACAGTTTGAACCATCTTTCTTGCCAATTACTACCAAGTAGAGTTAAATTGTAAGATAAACTTATACATTAATATTTTATGAAACTATTAGAACTTTTTAAAGCATTAAATACGTTCTCGATGCTGCAGCATCTGCTCTCTCTTTCTCTCTACAAAAATATTTAATCTTTTATTTTTATTTTTTCATTTTTCTACCTATGAATGGATAAAAGCAGCAATTTATTATTTGTGTTATAATTTATCTATCGGGAAGTCGAAGTTCATCGATTAATCCTTCCCATAATGCACTGACGTTTATCGGAAAATTACTTCTGACTCGACACGTTTGAAGCCAAACTTTGTTACCTCAGGTGATAAAATGCAAAGAGATCTTCACGCTGACAATATTAGAAAATGCTTATATTTAACTTATCACTATTAATAAAAGTTATTTTTGCAACAACAGATATCATAAAAAAACACGTATAATGTTTTATCTTGTTCGTATTATTAATGCTGTAATGAAAAATAAAAATAAAAAAGGAATGCAAAAATTCACTTAGAAAACTTCCTCCTGCTTAGATGTTTTTAATCAAGTATAAAAATGCAATTCGATTGAAATTTTTACTAAGTTTTTAATAAGAAATGTAGAAAGAAGTTTTTGTAATTTCTGTCTTTCCAATTATTTCTGACGAAAACAGTAATCAAATTAAAAAACATTTTTCTGTTTTCGACCACCTTTTAAAATTTTCCTATTAAAAACATCGATTTGTGGAAGAATATTTACTCTGTTTCTACCTAAATCGACGTTTTTAATAGCAGGAGAAAATTTTTTTTTCTGATGAAATTTCTTAGACAAATAATAAAAAAAAAAAAACTTATTTTAAAATTTTAATTTTCTCATAAAAATACAATTTATCCACATTAAATTGCGTATTCGTTTCTGTATAAATAAGTTACATAAAAATCTCGCAAGAAATATAATTTAATGTCTAGTTTTTTTTTTAATTTCTTGGTAGATTAAAATTTAATTTATTTATTGCTTTTATATCCATAAAAAATATTAAAAAATGATCAGATATAAAATTAATGATCTGAAAAGTAATAAAGGATTTATTGATAAATATTAAATATTAAGTTATGTACAGCAAAATATAACGTGTCTCAGGCGAAATTTCTAACATATTTTTGAAGCAACTGAAGAAGTAATAAAAAAACATCAGTTAATAAAATATAACTTTTTATTAGTTTTATTGACTGAGCGGGATCAAACCCTCATAATTATCAGTTATCTGAGTAAAAAAAAAAAAAAAAAAATTAAGCGGATAGAC
>AYEL01036214.1:0-19288 GCA_000484575.1 Olivierus martensii
AAAAAAAAACATTACGTCATGTATGATATAAAACTATTACCAGGTTTTACTTAATCACAATACGAGGACACCATTGGAAAATACATTTTTATTAAATGTAAACCTATATATGAAAAGCCTACAGAAAATGTTATCGAAAGGGAATAAATTCTTCTTCTGACAAAAATAATTTCGTCGGAAAATGGCATTTAGGCTTATTCAAGGAGGTGACTGACCGAATTTGTTTACCTCAAAAAGAAGTCTAGTGCGTGTTCGCCAATGCAACACAATCAAACAAGTTAATTTCCTTGTAAGAGTAAACCTCTTTGTTTTCTTTTTTTGAAAGGAAATTTATCAAATTATATGCATATATTTTATCATCTCTTTTTTAAATGAATATATTTAAGTACACTTTGACTGCTACGGAAGACGAAATCCGGCAGCCAATAAGAGAGAGTTTGGAGAAAACATGGCGGTCGGGATCGAAATGTAAACAAAGCGATTCGTTTAGGCGCTCGGCTATCATAATAAAAACATTAAACAATATTGTGATAAATTTAAAGCATACAGGGATTAAATTTGTCCTAAAGGTTCAGATTTTAAATATAATTAGTACTACGGCCTTCTTTACAATATCGGAGTCCCTAGAATCAGCTGTTTGCATTAGTCGGTGGCCAAATAGCTACAACCTGTTTGTAAGTGGTAGCCAAAATGGAAATTCTGGTAGCAATTGGCTACTTGGCTACCGGGTTTGTTGAGCCCTGTATTTTTATCCTGTAGATTTTTTGACAAGTTTCTATTGATGTTCGTTGTAGATTCAGGATGGCGCAGATTGCTATGTTAGCTTTGCATTTAAGTGTATTAACATGTTGAGTGAATGATAGCTTGGTTGTTAATGTGACTCCCAGATAAGCATAGTTGTTGACAAAGTTTAGTTTCCCTCCTTTTCTGAATTTGATGACCTCAGTCTTTTTCATTCACTTTCATCATATTGGTTTTACACCATTTGCAAAGTTTGTTAAGAGCCTCTTGTACATCATGAAGTGATGTTGAATATATAGCTAAGTCATCTGCATACATAAGTGTCTTCACATTGTTTGTCCTGACTTCGTTAGGTAGATCTCCCATATAGAGCAGAAACAGATAGGGGCTTAAGGAATCTCCTTGAGCCACTCCTTTGTTCTGGGAAATTTTACACACAGTTTTAAGACCATCACTAATATTTATAATGTTTTCTCTCACAATATCAGAAATTATATTGTAAATATGTTCATTGATACCATATACCTCTCTCAGTTTATTTAATAGAATTTTTCTAGAGATCAAGTCAAATGCCTTACTGAAATCTATAAATGCTTTATAGATATATCTATAAATCATTTATAGATTTTAGTAATAATTAACAAAATACAATAGTTTATGATTAATTTAACAATGATTTATTTATCTAAAAATGAAAACAACCTTTAATATCAAGTAAATTATTTTTCTCATAAATATTAAAGAATTTTTATTCTTCATTATTATTGATAGATGAGTATGTTTATTCAAATCCTATACTAATCAGTCATATTTTAATCCCTTGATTTTTAACGGATTTTTAATGATTCAAATTAATTTTGAACTAATTTTAGCGCCATCCCGTAATTAGAATAATAATTAATTTATTTAAATCAATGAGTGGCGGCATCTATTAATTAATAATTGAACTCGAATTTTTTAACTAATTTATCTGAAGAAAACATCTGCCTTGGCCCGGGATCAAACCGGAGACCTTTGGGCTAACGTCCCAACGTCATAACCTTCAGATAACTTAGTTAAAAAATTCGAGTTCAATTATTAATTAATAGATGGCACCACTCATAGATTTAGTAAAATCTAATTACGAGATGGAAATTATTATTCTAATTACGAGATGGCGCTAACTTTAGTTCAAATTATTTTCAATCATTAAATTATTCCGTTATAATTCAAGGGCTAGAATTTGGCTTGTAAATTTGGATTTATTTGAATTTTCAACACATCATCTCCACTTGATTTCAAAAGAATTTGGAATGGAAATCTCAACAGATAAAACAAAAATTATGGCTTTTATTGGTGATAACCCTATTAGAAGCAAAATTTGTATTAACAATCATATTATTGAACAGTAAATAGTTTCACCTATCTTGGATACAATTTAACTTACAATGAGGAAAAACATATGGACAATAAAATTACAAAATTTAATAGGGCTCTAGATATTATTAATCAAGTCTTCAAACATCTCTAGTTCAAAGACACACTAGAATTAGAGCATATAAAACATTGGCACGACCATTGCTGACCTATGGAAGTGAAGCATGGACATTGAAAAAGAGAGATGAACAAAGGTTGATTGCAGCAGAAATGCGTTTCATGAGAAGGATTGGAGGCTACACACATCTCGATCATAAAAGAAATAGTGAAATAATGGAAGAACTTAAAGAGATACCTAAGAAGCTTCTTCTATACTGCTTTTATCAGAGTATAATTACTACTAAAGACAATACAGCACTAATTAAGCAGTCCTAAAATACATAAAACACTGTTGCCTATGATGTCATTATGTCTAACTGATTTCAATATTTAACTGGTTACCATAGAAACTGTATATTCTTTTGTTCGAATATTCTGATTGTTAAGCCTGATGATGGCTGTAATAGCCGAAAATGTTAGCGAATTTTGTTATAATTTTTTATTTCCATTAAATCTTAAATACTGCTATCTAGTGCTTTGAGTTCATTTCTTTTAAAGTGAAGGATATAAGTAAAGAAGTTTTTTAAGCTGCACTTTTTATTCAAATTTTTAAGATATAAAATTTGGCTGTGGCTTAAATTCAAATCGAATATTTTAACATCTTATTTCTCCCTATCTCCCACTCCCCAATGATCAGGTTTTTGCTTTACACTCTACGCATGCGCATAGTATTACAACCGCTGATAACAGTTTATTCGGTGGTCTCCCATTCGTACTTTTCTGATTTAATCCAGTTGCTGTTTGATAGTAACTGTGTAGAATCGCGCCTTATCTGGCCATATTTTAATTAGAAGAAAAATCACGAATTACTATAATGCTGTTTAAAACTTAAATAACTAGGAAACAGCACTTCATGCAGTTAAAGAAAGTTTTTATTATAAATTTAACTTGTAGCTATCCAAATAAACTGTTTACATTCATAGACTTAAATAACTAGGAAATAGCACTTCATGCAGTTAAAGAAAGTTTTTATTATAAATTTATGCTAATGTTTTTGATTCAAAGAATCATCATCAGACACACTACAATGGAAATTGAAATTGAATGCTTACAAGCGTTCTTTTAATTAACTTTTGAAGTTAAGAGGAATGCTTCTTGTTCTATGAATTCAAATTAATTCTACTATGTGCACTACAACGGAAATCGAAATCAAATGCTTACAAGCATTCTTTTAGTTAACTTTTGAAGTTAAGAGGAATGCTTCTTGTTCTATGAATTCAAATTAATTCTACTATGACAACATATAAATACGTTACTGATTATGTATTGATTACATAGGCAACATTTTTCTATAAGATTACATAAATATAGTATAGGAAAATATAAACAGTGATAAACTTAAAAATACTAATATATGAAATAAATATTTAAATAACAATATAAAATAACTCAGTTTTCAAATTGCTTAGAATTGTCCTTCAACAAGTGCATCTTCATAGCACGTGATGTGCTATTATGTAGGGTCTTAGTGAGGCATCTTCGTTAGTTTATGTCTTTACTCATGGCGTACTTCCATGCTTCCGAAGGCTCCCATGCTAGCCTGTCGTTGATTAGGTTTTCTTTTTCTTTTCTCTTAAGGATTTCTAGAGACTCTACTATTATTGGTTGCGTGCAATGTGGGACATTCCTGATTATTCTTGCTTCGTTCCAACCCACATCGATGTTATTAGCGTAAGCTTCCTGGGCAAGGGATGTGGACGTTCTTGCTTGCCTAATATCATTTTATGCTCTTCTATACGTTTAATCAGGTTCCTGTTTGTAACTCCCACATACGCCAAATTTAATTGCAAGTCCAGTTGTTGTATCGGAATCGTATAAACCCCTTTATGTTCAGTTTCTCTCAGGGGGTCCTTTTCATTTCTTAAGGCCTTAAAGACCGTAGTGGATCCTTCTGGTGCTAATCTTTTGTTTTTACTCTTGGCCACTCTCTTTACTATATTGAAGTTCTTTAGATGGTAAGGGATCGGTAAGAAGTCTTTACTATCTGCACTATTCTTTCTTTGTTTGTCGTTCGTGGCTATGCTCTTTTTTACTTGTTTCAGGATCCTCTATAAGAATGTCTTCAAGTAACCATGCTCAAATCCTATTGCTTTTATATAATTAAGTTCTTTTTTCAAATCCTCTGGTTCCTTATAGCTCAGTGCTCTCCTATACAAACTTCTAAAGCCTGCCTTTTCATAATTAATCGGATCCTGTGACCAGCTTGGAATCAAGATAGGTTTGAACGTCAGTTTTCCGTAGACTGATGTTCTTATGCTTGGTCCATCTGTCTGCAAAGAAAGGTCTACATAGTGTACTTGTAATATACTTACCTGGTCCTTCTTTAATGTTATTCCGAACTCTGTTAGGGAGAAGTCCTTCTCAAAATCGTTTATTTTAGAATCATCTTTCCATATCACAAGGATAGCATCGACATATCTAATACATAACTTCATTATAGGTTGGAACCTTGGGAGTACTTCTTTCTCGACTGACCTTAATAGAATCTCTGCTAATGTACCAGCTATAGGACTTCCTATAGGGATACCTTTCAGTTGCTTGTAAATCTTGCCCCTAAAAGTAAAATAGGAACTATAACATATGGTGTTAGCCACTTCTCTTAAAATATTGGGATCTCTTTGCTCGTTTGGTACATTCTCCAGTAAAAACCTATAAAAGTGCAGACAGACCGGTTCTATCTTAAGTGATGGGTATAGAGCTTCATAGTCATATGTGGCAAAGATATCACCTGTGTCCAGTTTGACCTGCCTTAGCCTTTCCAGGATTGCAGATGTGTCTGTAATTGAAAACTCCATATTTCCCAAGATTTTATTAGACCATTTAGCCATAGTTTTTTCAAGGTAATATGTCAGGGCAAGTCTCTTCTCCACTATTGGTCTTGGTTGGACAGGTATTTTATGCGTCTTTATAAAAGCGAATAGTCTCAGGCATACAGGTGCCTCTTGCCTTTGGACTTTTCATATTTGCAGGAATCTGATGTTGGAAATGGAAAGTCCAAAGGCAAGAGGCACCTGTATGCCCGAGACTATTTGCTTTTATAAAGATGCATAAAATACCATAAAAGTGGGCTTGTTCCGACTTTCTGGATAATTCATTTCTTTAATTCTTTCCGAGAATTAAAGGAATGAATTATCCTTACACAGTTACTTCCTCTGTAAACTTCTTGGAAAGAATTAAAGGAATGAATTTTAAAGTACTGAGACACTAACAACATTTGATTTTCAGAGCCTCTATCTTTCGTTAAACATAGAAGCAACCTGCTGATGCCTCTACAGATTTTTGTTAACTAATTTCCCAGAAAGTCGGAACAAGCCCAGCTTATGTAGAGACTAGCCTCCATAATGTGCCATAATTCATTTTTCAAATTTAAAGAGAATTATTATAAGCAAACAAAGTGCATTCCTATAGGAAGCCCTATAGCAGGAATCCTGGCAGAGCTAGTTATAAGATATTTGGAGCAAACACAATAACAATCAATTTTAACTGAAGCTAGAATTTATCTTGGTATATTGATGACATCTTTGTAGTTTGGGAAGATATTGATAAATCAGAAATTTTACAAAAACTCTTTACAATTCCAAGCAATGGTCTATCTTTGATTTTAGAATAAAAAGAATATTCATATATACATTTTCTAGATGTAGACTTGGAAATCAAAAACTTAACATTTCAAACAAAAGTTTATAGAAAACCGACTAGTACCCCTGTCATCATCCCAGAATGGTCCAATGATAAATGGTGCCATCAGAAAGCTGCCTTAAGGTCCTTTTTGATGAGAGCACTAACACATTGAAGCACAGAAGAGCTGCTAAAAGAAGAATTAGAAAATATTAAAAAGATAGCAAGTAAGCATGGTTTTAACAATAGAACGATAGATAAAATATATGAGGAAATTCGCAAGAAAAGAAGTAACTGAACACATAATGAGCAAGTAAGTAATCCTCAAAGCCAACAAAATCTTAACAGTCAAGTTAGTGATTCATATATAGTGATACCAGATATGTTGAGGCCTTACAATTCTGTAAATAAAATTGTAAAAAAACAGGGTAAAAAGCCAGCATATAAAAGGCCTAAAACCATCTATAACATGCTTAAGAATATTAAAGCTAAATATACAGAAAATGAAAGAACAGGGGTTTATCAAGTACCGATTCAGAACCTAGATAATGGGCAAAAGGAAGTATATATAGGCACTACAACAAGAAATCTTGAAAATAGGCTGTTAGAACATAAGAGAGACATTAAGAAAGGAAACCTTACTACTGCTTTAGCCAAAAAGGTATATGAGAGTAATTTAAAAGTCGCTGGGAGAATACTAAAGTAATTAAACAAATTTTCGATGTAAAAGAGTTAAGGGTTGCAGAAGATTTGCAAATTTTTAAAGAAAGCACGCAAGGCAGAGTTATAAATGATAACCAAATGGATATTGTCTCTAATGCCTGGAAGCACGCTTTAAGGGGTCTCACGTCTAATAACGATGTTAACTAATTGAATTAAATTAGTGATGAATGTTTTACTGTTTAGTTAAATATTATTATATTTAATTGTTTACATATTTAGGCTTAATTTTTACATGGGCCGAGGTTCCTAATTGTAATTATAAAATATTTTATTATCTGTTTAAAGTTTTTATTTAAATTATTTTTAAGAATACTTAAAAATATTTTTAAATCCTGACATATGTTTAATTTAAAAATATGTTCTTTGTTCTAGAATAGAACATTTATGCTTAACCATAATTTGTTATACTTTTTAATACTGTAAGAGCTGATGATGACATTAGTTTGCTGAAAACGTTTCTCATAAATAAAATGTTTTATGTGTTTTAGGACTGCTTAATTAGTGCTATATTGTCTTTAGTAATAAAGAGATACCAATAGTTAATCACATACACAAATATAGGAAAAATTGGAATGACCATCTTCAAAAAATGGAATGGAATAGAATTCCAAGAAAGATTCTGAACTATATACCATTGGGAAAAACGACAGGTTGGTAGACCTCATCGCAGATGGTGTGAGACCGTAACAGGCCATTAGGTCTAATATGTGAAGGAAGAAGAAGAAAAATACAAATAAGCATATTTTAGAAATAATTGTTGACTGAACCAGAAATGACATCATAAAACTTTTATGCATTATATCTTTTAAACAGAGCCTCAAATCAAAAAATATGACTATACTTTTCACTCAGAATTTTATCCTCTACAAGTCTGCAAATTTTGGCACAACCTTTTTGAATCACCTGTATTTGCACACCAGTGCTTATTATAACAATAAATATGTTTAAAGTGTTAACTATAGACTAATTCTTTACTAGTATTAATCATAAGTTATAATTACACTATTTCAATACCTTACTAAGTTTTCTTGGTTCAAGCTTATTAATTATCATATTACTGTTATTCAATCAGTATATTATCATATTACTGTTTCTCAAGTTTCTTTTAGACACCAATATTTTCAACTATTTTCCCTTTACTTGGTTCTTCATCAGTTTTAATTAGTCTGATATCTTTTCATTCTCTTATTACATCTTAAGTTGCTATCCTTTGCAAAAGGGCTATTTTAGCATCTTAAATTCTATATTCTCTTTAAAAATAAAAATTAAAAGCTAAATTATTCTGTTTTTGAATTTTGTGTATGGGTCCCCTTAGTAATCTCCATGATTGGAATGGGATGTAAAAAATGCAAAAATGCAACTTTTGGGTATTGATGAAGCTTTAAGATAAGCTTAAAAAATTTTACTAAGTTGTAGTAAAGTGTATTTTGAGTAAAATAAATTAGTATGTCCTGATTTAATTGCTAATTTTCACTTATTGACAGTAATGATATAATAACAGAGTAAGACAAAAGAAAAGGTTTTAAAATAATCTTTTTCCTTAAAGGTAGTAAAAAAGCAAGAAGTTTAGAAAATTTTTGCACTACTGGACTACCATTAATAGTGAATAATAATGAAAAACCTTTTATTTGTGGAATAGAACCTAATAAGCCTCAATGTCCTGTTAATTATCTTTGTGAAGTTATGTCCAAAAATGATTATGGAGTATGTTGTCCTCTTATTGGTATGAATTCTTATAATTTTAAGATATTAAATAACTAGTATATTTTTAATTTTTACATAAGTTTAATTAAAATTCTAAAATATATAATTTTTTAAAAATAAATTATTGTTACAGATATAAGATTCATTTTGGATAACTAAATATAGCATGAATTTCAATTACTTTATAATAATAAATTTTATTCAACTTAAAACACAAGCACTAACAGCAGTAGATTATTGAAAACAAAACTTTATTTGCAGAGTACTTTTGATGGCTATAGAATCATCTTCAGTGCTATATTACAACTAATGCAACAAGGATATAATGAAAAAATTCTTTTCATTAAATCATTCTTGTATTAGTTGTAATATAGCACTGAAGATGATTCTATAGCCATCAAAAGTACTCTGCAAATAAAGTTTTGTTTTGAATAATCTACTGTTGTTAGTGGTTGTGTTTTGAGTTGAATATCTTGGTAAAGCAGTTACACATTTGAATAATATTAAAAACAGTAAATTCAAAACTAGCACCAGATTGCAGAAATTATTTTATTTGACAAACGTTTTCAACCCTCCATCGGGGTCATCATCAGGTCTAATACTAACTTTTACAAGATGAATTTATAAGGCAGATTTTTTATCCTTCGTTATAAATTCGTCTTGTAAAAGTTGGTTTTAGACCTGATGATGACCCTGAAGGAGGGTTGAAAACATTTGTCAAATAAATTAATTTCTGCAATCTGGTGCTTTTTGAATTTACTGTTTTGCAGTTGTGCAGAAGCAGAGAGATGCAAAGAAATAAGAATAATATTAATATTAAAATAATTAATAATTAATATTATTAATTATTTTACATAACAAGCATTAGTATTTTATACATATTCTCTTTGCTTCACATTTTTTTGATGTGCAAATGTACAGTAATACCCCAAAGTTACTCAATGGGCGGGACCAACGAAAAATCATGTAAGTCGGGATACAACTTTGCATATAAATACATATAAATTTGGTTTAATTGGGACCAAGAAAAAACACTAGTTTAGAAGAAAAATATTTAATAAAATTACAGTTCTTTATACATATTAATACAAAAGCACTAGTTTAGAAGAAAAATATTTAATAAAATTGTAGTTCTTTATACATATTAATACAAAATCATAAATACATATAAATTTTGTTTAATTGGGATCAAGGACTAACAAAAACACTAGTTTAGAAGAAAAATATTTAATAAAATTGCAGTTCGTTGTACATATTAATACAAAATATTAAAAAATAATTGAATTACGTTAAAAAAATTATTCACTTTTACTTAATTATCACACCATAATTTCAGCAATACCATGATATTATTATGCCATATGAATTATGCTTGAATTCAAGGATTGAGCATTTTTCACCGCATTGAGAATTCTTTCATTATCTTTTATAATTGTTCTTACTGTGGATTCCGGTGGCTCAAACTTCTTTGCCAATTCACAAATTTTCATTCTGTTAGCAAAATCCTTGATAGTGTTAAGTTTACATTCCAAAGATATTGTTTTCCTTTTCTTACTAGATGCAGGAGAATCAGATTTACTTCATTTAGACGACATAGTTTTTAAGGGTTTAGAAAACATATAACAAAACAATCTTAACTTTTGTTGATCGTAGAATTGTAATCATGCATGTAGAGTTCACATGAAATGCATCCAATGCGTATCACAGCAAGATAGCATGCAGCAATGTTGCCAAACAAAAAAATCAAGAACTGCATAACTACAAGTTCGTGTAAGTCGGGGTATTACTGTACTTAATTGAATTTATTGTATTAACATTTTTCTTGGGTACACTGCCAGATAAACTTAAACAAAATACAAACAGCTTCCTGTCATAGTGCTGTTTGTATTTTGTTTATTGTATTATTATTTTTTCCAATAAATTTTGTTTAATTTATTTTTTCTGCTTGCATATACTATATGTGTAAAAGAAATGAAAATATTTATGATTTTTGTTATTTATTTTTAGGTACAATTTTCTTGTAGTTAGAATGCATCTTGTTACCTATGATCATTATATGTTAGAATAATAATTAATATTTACAAATTTAAATTTAAAGAAATTTAGAAACTGCTTACTTCAATTCTCACTAAATACATATAAAATCAGAGCACTACGAGCAGTGAACTAAAATATTAATGTTTATTATACAGTGGTAAAAACGCTTTCGGTATATTACAATACCATCCTCAGTTATGCATACAATAGAACAGTTTTTTTAAAAAATTCTAGAACAAAAATAAAAATAACAACAGTTGTCATTCTTATGTTTTGGCCGGAAAGAATCATAGAAAACAAACATTTTTTAGAAGGTTGCAAAGTTTCAAAAATATTATAACAATATTAATAAATTTAGCAGGAATAATAATATTAATGTTACAATGTAAAAATAAAATAAAATAAATAAGGTAAAGTTTACATCTGTTAAGGGTTAACATACGAAGTAATAGTCCATCTTGTTAGCAGTAAAATTAGATTGACGGAGTAGATAAAAGGTTCATTAGCTTAAAAAGGGTTGTTAATGCTTCTTAATCATATATTTCCATGCCTTTGATGTATTGTCCGCTAGCTGTGAATTAATTACTCTTTCGTTTTCTTTTGCTTTTAGGATTTCAATTTTTTCTGTGATAAATAAATCCTTATGATCTTGTACTTTCTTAAAGATTTTGACTTCATTCCACAAGATGTTAACATGTTTTTCATAAGCTCTTTGAGCTAATGCTGTTGTTAGATTTCCTTTACGCACTTTATCTTTATGTTCATTTATTCAATCTACGAAGTTTCTTCTCGTGGCTCCTATATATATCCTTATAAAAGGGCCCCTACAATCTTTAACCTTCTGAGGAATGATAAAGAAAAAAGAAACCCAAAACTAGACTCCGGAATCTATAGAGTACCAATTAATAACATCCAAGATAATTGCCAAGAGGTATATATAGTAGCCACGAAAAGAAACTTTGTAGATCAAATAGATGAACATAAAGATAAAGTGCATAAAGGAAATCTAACAACAGCATTAGCTCAAAGAGCTTATGAAAAACATGTTAACATCTTGTGGAATGAAGCCAAAATGTTTAAGAATGTACAAGATCATAAGGATTTATTTATCACAGAAAAAATTGAAATCCTAAAAGCAAAAGAAAACGAAAGAGTAATTAATTCACAGCTAGCGGACAATACATCGAAGGCGTGGAAATATACGATTAAGAAGCATTAACAACCCTTTTTAAGCTAATGAACCTTTTATCTACTCCGTCAGTCTAATTTTACTGCTAACAAGATGGACTATTAATTCGTATATTAACCCTTAAGAGATGAAGAACTTTACCTTATTTATTTTATTTTATTTTTACATTGTAACATTAATATTATTATTCCTGCTAAATTTATTAATATTGTTATAACATTTTTGAAACCTTGCAACCTTCTAAAAAATGTTTGTTTTCTATGATTCTTTCCGGCCAAAACATAAGAATGACAACTGTTGTTATTTTAATTTTTGTTCTAGAATTTTTTAAAAAAACTGTTCTATTGTATGCATAACTGAGGATGGTATCGTAGTATACCGAAAGCGTTTTTTTACCACTGTATAATAAACATTAATATTTTAGTTCACTGCTCGTAGTGCTTTGATTTTATGTGTATTTAAATAATATTTAATATTTTAGTTTTAAATTATTGATATTCTTCTCTATTGTCTTTTAGGATTATTGAATTTTTTTTATGATATGATTGTTCTGTTGGAAGACATTTTTTTTAGTGAATGTCTATTTTTATATCAGAACTTTTGTTAATAGCATGATTTTAACGTTATACAAAATATATTTTTTATACTTCATTTATATAAGATTATTTTTTAAATTTTTGTATTTTTGTATAAATAATAATAATAATTTTAGTGTAGGGCTATATAAAAAATTATATTTTTAATTTTGGTTTATTATATTTTTATATCTGATCTTTATTTTATTTACCAGTAAATAATAATTTTTATTTTTGATACAATAATGATTTATTTTTTTATTTAACAACAAAATTAACTTCAAGCTATGATATGCTAATATTGAGAGTGAATGCCAAAAATTAATAAGTAAACTTGATAACTAAAGATGAAAGTTTTTATATCTGTCTAGAGCAGAGATGCACAAACTGCACCCACAGGCCGCATGTGGCCCTCCGTTGATTTGTTGGCAGCCTGCTTCATCATGTTTTATTTTAACAAGTTACACTATTGTGAGGGTCACGTGATCAGACGACGAAATCGTGAGGATCACGTGATTCGAAGAAAGATGAAAACTATTTAATTGTGAGTTGCATAATCGGACAAAAGGAACCGCAAGGGTCATGTGATTCAACGAAAGTCGAAAACATCGTAATTAATATTACTTATAAATGTTACTAGTGAAAAACATCACGTACGAAAGTCGATAATTAAGAACAAGAACAATCATAGTTATCATAAAATTCGAAGATAAGAGGACTATGCCGGAAACCGCATCGAAAACAATCGTTATTCGGGTGACAATTATGGATTTATGACCCGAATTATCAGGTCTAGATAAGGTGATCTCCATTTCACATCGCTCATCAGCATCAAAGGACTGAGTTAAAAACGTTCACTGATCATCGATCTATAATAAGGTATTTATCCTTCCTACCGATGTATTGAGTTGTTGATATGTACGTTAATGTACAGGAATCTCTCTCATTAAATGTTTATTGTTAATGTTAATTTGAGTTGTGTGACTTATTGTGTCTACTGGCTCTCCTGCCCCGTCCTTATTCACGCCACAACCGCGTTTTTCGGCCAGAATCAAACTGTGTTGTTGGGACACATTCTAACCCAACTGGTGTCAGAAATCCTGACTAGGGCAATTAAGGCTTAAGCCTGTGCCTGACAACCGAAGGCTCCACACTATCAATGAAATATTATTTGTAGTTTTGAACAATGCATTTTCAAATAATATTTTTCTGAAATAAAATTATGTTTACAGTGGTTTGACAACAATGTTTTAAACAATAATGAAAAAATAATAATCATATTTGTAATAATAAACAATTTTTTTTTATTTTTACTGTATTTGTATATGTGAAATAGGTAATTTTAAAAAATTTTACACTCGCACAGGATAGCACTGCTGCTTAACTAATGAAACTTTAGAATTAATTTTGTGTTTGGTACTACAAATATCGAACTCAATATGAAAAAATATTGTTAAATCAATGCAATATCATGCATACTATTAAAAACTCTGTTTAATTTTTATTACGTTTCTTTGTAACATGTAATCAATAAACATGATATAATATATAACTTTTGTGGTTTATTTTGGTGGCCCTCCTATAAGTTATGGTGAATCCATGCAGCCCTTGGTCTTATCAATTCTGTGCACCCCTGGTCTAGAGCAGTGGTCTCAGATTTATTTGCTTTAAAGTATCACTTTAGACATCTTTGATTAGTTGGGGTTGTATTTAAAATTAATGCCTTATGGGAAAAAGATTTTTATATGAAGGGTCTGAAGAGTTTATTCTTTACATTTTAATTTTTTAAAATGATATGGTTGAATTTATTTTCAAAATTATAAAACTATAAATGTTAGAAGTTTATAAAGCAAACAAAAACAGCACGAAACAGGGTTTACCTTAAAAGATTGCTAATTTTTATTACTATTAAATATTTTTGATTTAAAATGAATCCACTTCATCTACAAAAACTTGCATTTAAAAAAACATTGAATATATTCTTTTTTTCAAAGGATGATGATAGTTTTTTTATAAGTTTGAAGTGAAAGTTTTATAAACCAAATGTGGGATCACAATTACAGTCAGTTATTAAAGAAGATGAAGGAGTTCAACTGCTATTGGAAACAGTAAAGTCATGATTTTTCTGACATCAGGTATGACGATTTATTGTGTTCACACCAAACACGTTTTTTTGGAGATTATGGTCAAAATAGAACTTAAATGTAAGCATGTTGGTAAGTGACACTCAGAATTTGAAGGATTGAAAGCCCATTGGAATGAAGTCAAGTATATAACAATAAAAAAATTTAATATACTAAATAAAAAAAATTTACATAGATAAAAAGGAACAACGAGAAAAAATGCAATGAGAAAAAAGCAAAAGCTAGCTTAACAAAACTAATGAATTCAAAATTAAACAAGAAATTGGCCAAACAAAGGGAGGATTTTACATCTGACCCATAAACATACCTTGAGAGAGATCAGACTTCTTTTTCTTCTTTCTTTTCTTAATATATTTAATGCTTGATGGATTAAAATAAAAAGATAGTGTTGACAGAAGTGTTGAAGGAGAGAGAGAGAATGTCTTGGTTTTTCTCTGTCTATTTTTATGTCTATCTAATCACGTAAGTGGAGAGAGAAGCTCAAATCCATTTCTGACTATATTTAGTCAGATTGCACCTCCTCTCTCCCACTAGGATTGGCAGATGGACATTGCTGACAAGATGGTATAATGTTAACCATTCATTGGATCCTCTAACCTGGACCATAATCAGTTTCATACATCTTTGTGAAATAGGATCATTATTTCTTCTCTTAAGACATTGTTTATGGTTTGTTTTACAGTTATAAAATTCTTTCCTGTTCTCTCCAACCTAAAGAGTCACTTAAAGTTAAACTTTCTCCAATTGAATTCATTAGTTTTTACAGTTTGAATGAATTTCTTATTTTAATAAATTTTTAAAACATCATATATGTTAAATAATTTTTCATTATACAGTTTAAATTAATAAATTTATAAAATAATTTTTTCTGTGATTTCATATCTTTGCTTGCTTGTTTATATTTAAAGTAATAAAAAAATTACATATATTAAGTTAAAAATTAAATAATATAAAATTTACAAAAATTATAAAAGAAAATAGTTCACAGTTCCAACACAAGCACATCAAAGCAGTGAAAATAACTCAATTTATTGCGAAATTACAAAAAACGTTTTTGTAATTTTGCAATAAATTGAGTTATTTTCACTGCTTTGATGTGCTTGTGTTGGAACTGTAATACAGAAAATATAGCAGTTTAGTAAGTTGATCTTTATTAAAAAATAGTTCTTGGAAGACTGTAATCAGATGGTGGTAATCGGATTTTTGGATATTTGATACACTCTGAAGAGATTTATATTGTAGACTTGTCTGTAGTCAGAATCCTCGCTGTATAAACACTTTAATGTTCTAAGATGGTTATTGAATTATTTGATATAATAAATTTTCAGAATAAATTCAGACTGTAGAAAAAATGCATGGATTGGGCTTCACACAAATATTCTAAGCCAAATTAACTCCTAGCATAATAATTTAGAATTAAACTGTAATTTTAATAATAATTTTAAATCAAGGATATGGTGCCATCATTTATTGAATTAATAATTAATTAATTTTTAAATTTGAGTTAAGGTAGTATCATCTAGTAATTAATAATTAGACTATAATTTAAATTAATTTTCCCAAAATAAAAATTTTAAAAGTGAACCAGGATCTTTGTGATAGAATCTCAACAGGCACTATCTTAAAGGTATATTTTGGAATATTTTAGATAAAAGATCCTTAACATTGCCAGATCTGAAATAGAATGTGTGTTGAATTCAGCCAAAGCAGGCAAAGCATCTAGCACAGGTGGAATTCCAACACAAATTATTAAGCTTTTAGATTAAGATAATATCAATATACTGGCAAGATTATTTGATATAATTTATGATATAGGAATAATTCCTCATGATTGGTTACACTTAACCTTTATCATGATTCTAAAAAAAAGCAAATGCCAAATCTGGCAGTAATTATAGAACAATCAGTTTAATGAATCACATTCTCAAAATATTTCTGAACATAATTCAGAGAAAAATCTATAGAAAATGCAAAGATATGATCAGTAGTATCCAATTCAGCTTCAGAAAGGATTAAGAATATGTGAGGCATTCTTCAGTACTCAAATTTTATTACAAAAATGTAGAGATTAAAATAAAAAAGATTTTTATTTCCTTCATTGACTTTGAAAAAGCCTTTGACAGAGTCCAACATACAAAACTGATAGAAATCCTAAAAGAAATTGAAGATTGAAAAGAAATTCCATTAAGGAGGATTTTATAGATACAATATTATGTAATACTCAGTAACCACGTAACCATAGCAACCTATGTTGTGGTTGTTTAGTTTTATATTTGTTAATATTATGTTTGATAGGCAGTCAATTTTCATTTTCGATTTCAAATTGAGTTAATTGTCAATCATTGAGTATTTTGTGTTCCAAATGTTCAGTTCTTGGATAAAAAATAAGTTTTTATTCTTCGGTAGGGGTTGGATGAAAAAGATGTAAGAATCTTAGGCAATAAAAGCACTATAAAGCAGTGGAGAATAAATTCACAACAATTTATTTAGTTAAGAACAAACGTTTTTGGCCTTGATTACAGCCATCCTCAGGTTCATATGCTTAGGTACTTACCGAATTCAAGAACATGAGAGATTTTTCTAAATTCTAAAAATTTAAAATTACCAGTAAATAAATTCATTAAATAGAATATTCAAACATAATATTAACAAATATAAAACTAAACAACCACAACATAGGTTGCTATGGTTACATGGTTATTGCGTATTACATAATATTGTATCTATAAAATCCTGCTTAATGGAAATAAATTAAACATTGCAACTCGGGCTAAAACGCTCTTAAATATACATACAACAGGTTCAACAACTTGTACATTCAAGAGTTGGAAAGTTGATGGTTGTATTGTCCACTGATTAAAATTTCTGCACTGCATATTCCCACGCCTTTGGTATTCCTGTTACCTTCTCATTTAATCCCTACAAGAAGCTCTAAACAGCAGGTGTAAAAACTAAAAATTTTTTATTGCTAACGTTTTCGATGCCTTTGCATCCTCTTCAGGCAAAAAACAGAATAGGCAAAAAACTATTCTGTTTTTTGCCTGAAGAGGATGCAAAGGCATCAAAAATGTTAGCAATAAAAAATTTTTAGTTTTTACACCTGCTGTTTAGAGCTTCTTGTAGGGATTAAATGAGAAGGTAACAGGAATACCAAAGGCGTGGGAATATGCAGTGCAGAAATTTTAATCAGTGGACAATACAACCATCAACTTTCCAACTCTTGAATGTACAAGTTGTTGAACCTGTTGTATGTATATTTAAGAGCGTTTTAGCCCGAGTTGCAATGTTTAATTTATTTCCATTAAGCAGGATTTTATAGATACAATATTATGTAATACGCAATAACCATGTAACCATAGCAACCTATGTTGTGGTTGTTTAGTTTTATATTTGTTAATATTATGTTTGAATATTCTATTTAATGAATTTATTTACTGGTAATTTTAAATTTTTAGAATTTAGAAAAATCCCTCATGTTCTTGAATTCGGTACACACCTAAGCATATGAACCTGAGGATGGCTGTAATCAAGGCCAAAAACGTTTGTTCTTAGCTAAATAAATTGTTGTGAATTTATTCTCCACTGCTTTATAGTGCTTTTATTGCCTAAGATTTACTCTCAGTATAAGCAGGTATTATGTAGAAATGGATAAAGATGTAAGAATTATCACAAACATATGTTGGAATCAAACAACATCAATTCTTGTTGATAATATTACAAAATAGATAATATATACATAAAATGAGGAGTAAGACTAGGATGCATCTTATCACTCCTTCTATTTAATATTTATTCTGAGATTCTTTTCCAGAAAGCTCTGTAAGGAAGAAAGTTATTTAAATGATGAGGCAATTAATAATTTACATTATGCTGATGATACTGCTCTCTTGGCTGACAATCTAGATCTTCAGATTCTTCTTGAGAGAGTCAATGAAGAAAGTGAAAAAATAAGTTTAAGTATAAATATCAAGAAAACTAAATTTATGATTATAAGTAAAAATCCTTTTTCAATTCAAAACTTAGTCTTAGTCTCAAGGTAAAGAAATTAGAAAGGGTATCAAAGTTTAAATATCTTGGTTGCTGGATAAATGATGAATGTGACCCAGAAATAAAGATAAAAACAAGAATTGAAATTGCAAGATCAAGCTTTCTAAAGATGAAAACTTTGTAATCATAACTTGAATCTGGAACTAAGATTGCATATGATAAGATGCTATGTTTGGTCTCCCTTATTATATGATATAGAGGCATGGACCTGGAAAGCAGAACAACAAAAAAGCTTGAATCTTTTGAGATATGGATCTATAGATGGATGCAGAAAATTCCTTGGATAGCCAAAGTAACCAACCAAGAAGTTGTAAAAAAAGTGGGTAATCCCAAGAACTGTTAAATATCAGAAAAATAACACTGCATATCTTAATTATTTTCTCTGTAATAAGAAATATAGTATTCTGCAATTTATCATAAAAGAAAAAGTAGTTGAAAGGATATGTGGCAGAAAAAAATCCTGATTAGCAGACATCAGACAATGGACTGATAGGAACTCTGAAACATTATTTTGAATAGCAGAAGATTGCACAAAGTTTGCTGTGGAAATGATCACTTACATAGCACTCAAAGAAGAACAATAGTACAGTAAGACCCCGCTTAACGCTGTTTCGATATAATGAGGTTTTTCTGAATTCTATATTTTTTTATTGATTCACTTTGTCGTGGTTTTTCAAACTATTATTCTTGCATAAATCCGAAATCGTAGGAATTTGTTGCATTGATACTCCTATGCCGTCTCACAGTGTATTTGATATCAGTGCAGTGCAGCACATACAAAAGTCTGCTGCAGTCAGAGTTCATATTTATGATCGGTTATCAATGTTATTTTACAGTAATAAATAACAATTATCCAATTTTAGTTTTAACTTGAATGCTGCCACTTTAAACTATAAAATAAAATTATCCCATTTTAGTTTTAACCTGAAATTTGCCACTTTAAACTATAGTTTCTTGAAGTTAGAACGTTCTTCTTTTATCAATATTTTTTCATT
>AYEL01036222.1:0-22035 GCA_000484575.1 Olivierus martensii
CATGAAAATTTAGTGTTTAGTATGTTTAAAAAAAATTTTGATTTTATGTTGGACACCTCTCTAACTTGAAAACATTTTGAAGAAACCAAATGTGTCCAATTTAGACAGGTTTCACTGTACCTGCAAAACATTTCAATTTTATAAATAATTATAGGATATTTTCAGTCTAAAATTTAGCCACAGATTTCTTTTGTTTTTGGTTTCTAAAATATCTAGAAAATATTTGAATTCTTATCAGTTGAACTAGTAATTTGGAATTGGGCAAAACCTTTTCATTAAAATAATATACAGTAACACCCTGGAGTTGCATAATAGATGGACTGGAAAACATAATTCAAAAATTACGTAAGTAGGGATATCTATATATTCGTAAATCTAATTTCAGATAAATATGTATTAGGTTCTTAGCTGGCTTTTTATTTTGAAGAAAACAACAAATTATAAAAGTTTATAATATGTAATTGTAATTAAAGTCTCTTAATCAATAAATCAGCAAATGAAATATGTACAGTATAATAAAATACTGTACCTATATGGCATTAAAAGAGTTCATACTGATTGACTTGTAAGGTGTCTGCAATGAAACATGTCCCTAAAAGCTCGAACAAGTGCAGACCTGCATGTCAAGATTAGCACGTCACATGTTGTGTGGATGCAAGAGTGAGTGAGAGGACAAGAAGAGAAGTTACATATCTCAAATTTACCTAAGTCAGGACATTACTGTATATTCAATACTTTAAGATTTTTCCATGTTAATTTTAAAAATATTACTTATTTTTGTCCAATTATCGATCCAGTTTTGATGAAATATTTTACATCCCTCTTCATTGGCTTAGTAATTGGGATGAGTCAAAAATATTTTCTTGTATTATTGAGTATCAAGTGACATATCATTTTAATGATTTTTTTCACAATGAATTTAGAATTTTTATTGATATTTATTTGGTTCAAAATCCAAATCAATGATTTTTTTGTTTTCTTTATAAAATTATGCAGACTATATTTAGAAAAAAATGCTCCAGAGGAAAATGAACTCAGCTCTCTTGTAAGAAATCTGCAACATAACACATCAGAAGTCATATTTATATTTTAGATTCAACAGAGAAAAGTATTCATACAGAGCTTACTTGCAAAAATCTTGATAAAAGAGAGAGAAATAATTCTTTCTATTTTCAACAAATGTGAGATGATAATGTAAAAGTATCATTGATGATAATTTTATATCTTAACTAAAATTCTCTGGACCAGTAAAAAGAAATTTTTATTAACAATAAAAATAACATATTCTGCTATTTTTCAAATCATCATTAACTTTCAAGTTTTGAATACAATGATTTTTTACATACAGATTTTTTAAAAACATACATTCAAAATACAGTAGAACCTCAATAACTCGAATCTCATGGGAATAAAAAAAAATTTGATATAAATAGTTTTTGAGATATCAAGGTTCAATTTTAAATAAAGATTTTTGTGTCAATAAATACATACCATAATCTATTCTAACTAACTGCTTTTCAATCATATATCTTTAAATAATAGCCTTTAACTGCAATTGAATATTAGTAATTCAAAAATTCTGAGTTGAAAATATTGAAAAAGAATTTTTGAGTTTCTAATATTCAACTGCAATTAAAGGCTATTATTTAAAGATATACATACCATAGTTTTTAATACTATATAAGACACTTTTTTCCATGAAAATTAGCACCTAAATACTCCTGCATCTTATAAACCAAAAATTGAAAATATCACTGCATAAACACAATCATATTAACAAAACCAATCAACAATTAGAAGTGAAACTTAAAAAACGAAACTACCTAAGGCATGTTCAGTATTCTGAGCATGCATAAAAAGTTCCTGTTCCAATTATTGGTAGCAAATTTATGTTCTTTTGTTAAATTTAAATCCTTTGTTTGGATTCCAAAAGCAAGGGAAAATTCGTAAGTATTTTTAATTTCTCTAGCACAAAAGTTATAAACTAATTTGAAATAGCAAGGATTCTGAAGAAAATACTTCGAGATAACTAATGAAATTATATTGATTTAATGCCGAAAGTGCATGGAAAAAATTTTTTTCCACATATCAAGGGTTTCGAGATAGAGGTTCGAGATAATAAGGTTACACTATATATTATTTCTCTACTTAATCATTTTTAACAAATTAAAATATTGCATGATATTATGTAGATAAAATAGTAATTATATTACAGCAATGTTCAAAAAATGAAAAAATAAGTACATAATAATCTCAATGTTCCAAGAAAGTTTATGATTTTATGTTGGGCCAATGCAGCCTGCGGGTGTAGCCCTGATTTAAAGCTTCTTTCCATAATTTCTCAATATCAGCATTAGTAAATATAGCATTTTTTGGATTGACATATCTTTACATCTGTCTATATCCATTCAACTTCATTTAAGTCACAATAGTAGTGTGGCAATCATATAAGTTTATAACCATATTTTTTTTTTTTTTTTTTTAAATAGTAGTGTGGCAATCATATAAGTTTATAACCATATTTTTTTTTTTTTTTGCTAATTCATTAATGATATAGCTGCCATTTTTGAACTGTGAATGATCTCCAATAGTTCAATTTTAGTATGTCCTTTTTTAAATGAAATATTATGTTTTATCAACCATTTTCTGAAATATATTTTAGTTAACCATTTTCTATTTTCTGTTTTTTGCAAAATCATAGTGGGAGCTCTATCTAAGAATATTAATTATATTTTTAAATAATGAATAAATCTTTTGTTATGTATGTATGTCTGTATTATTTTATATTTATAGGATACATTTATTTTTCAGAATGATTATTTGCAGCCAGTGTTGTTTTAATATCCATACTAAGGCTGGATTATCCAATAGGCACAGTAATCACAGGCCTAAAGGCTTTCAACAATAGGGGTTCTCAAAATCAGATTAAAAATTATTGATCAATTTTATAATAACTAAAAAATTTTAATGGTTAAATGCATTCCAATTGCATTCTATCTTGAATTGCTCTTATCTGTTTTCCTTGCATTGTGATTACTTGTCCAAAGTATTATATTCTATCTTTTCTATTGTCTGGCCTTTTGTCATCACTGATTATGGCTTTACTTCTATGTTAACATTACTTTTGTGTTCTTATTCATTTTTTGAGCTATTTTCTCACTTTATTGAGATTGTTTACAAATTTGTAGTATTTGGTATTTAGAAAAACAGAATTCTGTTATCTGAAAATCTTAGGTGGATGAGATTCATTTCATTGATGTTTATTCCTTTTTATTTCTGTGGACAGCACTCTCTGTAATTCCAACTCTGAATCCTTGTCATAGAAGGGAGACAATAGAGATAAGGATCTCAGTTTTGAGTTCCTTTCCATGGCTAAAGGAACTTTGGTTCTATCCAAACCAAGAAGTGAGGTGTCACACTGATGGTTGAGTGTCACTGAGTAGTGAGATGCAGTATCATGAACAATTCCTTCAAGGCATCAAGCAAAACTTCATTATATTTAGCCTACTATCTATATTGGACAATAATCAGGTGGTAATTGTTTTTCTTCCTCTGGGTTTTTAGACCTTTATGATTCTTAATAAGAAATCCTTGGATGATAGCTCTTTGAGTGATCCATCTTTTTGGACTAAAAAGGAAAGTAATAGTACCAGAGGTTTTCAGCTACTAGGACACATTTCCCAACTACTGGGACAATTCTGTAGGCCATCTGTTGGTACTCTGATGCCAGTAAGAGGACTAGATCTGTACATTCTATCCTTTCTTTTGAGGATAGTAAACCTACACATAGGATTCTGTGTTTTCAGCCAGAGTTATACTCTACTAAAGTGGATTTAGGGTCCTTTAAGGTGAATCTTGGATCCTAAGCTGAGATTGTACAATCAATATCTTTAGTGATGAATGAGGTCAGGTTTGTCAATAATAGTTGGGATTCTGAGAATGTTACTGGCATTAAGATACACCACTTAGTGCACCTATAGTATCATGAGATTGAAGTTGGTGCAAATCAATCTCCAGCACTCTAGAGTCACTTCTGTCTTTTTATGTCACTAAAGGGCTGTTATGATTTTGCTCTTATTCAAGAACCTTGTTATTATAAGGGCCAAATATGAAAGCTTAACTGTAAGGGAAACAAGTTATTTACTTATACATCTGAAAGTGGCCCTTGGATACATTTCTTTTCCAGAGATAGCATAAATGTTTCACCCATATAGGATTTCTGTACTAGAGATCTAACACCTTTAGTAATCACCTTAATTTCCTCCAACCTTGAATTAAAGGAAATTATAATAACGGAACTTATTGTTTCCTCTACTTTTTTTTTTTTATGATAAGAGTAAATTTCCATCTGCAACAATTTTTGTGCATTTGATGAAATTCTGTCAACAGAATCAATTTGATATATTTGTAGATGTTGATGCTAATTCTCATCATTTCATTTAGGGAAGCAAGGTTATCAATCAAAGAGAGGAGTGCTTATTGGAGTTCCTAATAAATACTAGTCTTTTTGTTTTAAATAAGGGCAATGAATTTATCTTTATTGGAAATAGAAAAGAGGCCATTGATCTAACATTATAAAATAAAAAATTTTATGACCTAACTGAGAATTGGCATATATCTATATTGAGTCATTTGCTTCAGATCGTAGATACATTTGTTTTAATCTATGGTACCCACTCAGATGAAATTCAGAAACTCAAGTAAAATAATTGGGCTTTTTATAAAGAGGACATTAAGATTAATCGTGGGAATATTTAGAGTAGGTTTTGCTTTGAATAATCCCAAGGTTAAATTCAAGATATTCCCAAAGTGGTAGATTTAGAGATGATTGTTGATTAGATTCAGTAGGCAATTTTCTTGTCTTACCAACTAGCTGTCTGGTTAAGACTACTGGCTCATCAAGGCAATTATCTTGGTGGAATAAGCAGCTTGGCAGTCTTACACTTAAAGTCAGAAGGCTTTTTAATGAAGTTAAAAGGACAGGTGAATCAGACACATACAGAAGTGCTCTCACCTTTAAAAATAGCTTTTCTAATGGCTAATAAAGCCATTAGAAAAGCTATATCACATATGATATAGATTGTATATTGCACAAATGTGATCAAAAATATACAGCAATTGCATTACATCTCTTTGTGCTAGTAGTGCAAATTATTTTAGCATTATAGGATGCACCGTATTTATTTCTAAAAATGCCTATTCTGCTCAATAAAAAAAAAATTTAATGCAGCTCATAGTCTACAAAATTGTCTTACACAACAACATGATAGAACATTTTACACTCTGTATCATTTTCTAATGCCATTCAACCTTCAAAAAAGTCTTAAATGAGAAGAATTTAATTTTACCTTATAGTAGACTGAATACTACTAATAATAATTTTAAAAAAAGAGGGCAAGGGTATACATCATACCTATATTTAACAATGATTTAAATTGACATGAAGTTTTATAGGTAGTACGATCCATTCATTGGAAATTAGGCTTGCTGAATATAAATATGATATACAAAAAGCAAGCAACACAGCTCTTGCAAAAATATTTTATGAGAATTAATATAGACATTTATTGGCATAGTGCTACAATAATATAATTAATTAATAATATATCAGAAATTAGATTAGCCAAGGCTATCACTATAAAGCAATACTGAATTAAATGTTATGTGATCACTGAAAACCCCCAGAGGCCATCCCAGCCCGTTGGATATTTTATAAATACCATATATACTAGAGTATAAGATGAGGTTTTTCTCAGAAAAAATTCCTGAAATAGAGGGTGAGTCAGTATGCCAACTTCTAACCTTTATTATTGGATAAATAGAGAGACAGAGTTGTAAGCCAGCCAGAGGATTATGTGAAATGCATGTTATCTACCCCTTTGACCCGGCTGAGATACCTCCTGGGGGCTGATACCCAATCTATCCACTCTCTTTTGATCAGACATTCTTCCTGTAACTTTCGACCTGTATAATCATTCCAGTTATGTTTTGTGTGTTTAATAAAGTATTGTTTAAAACTTAACAGTTGGCAACAAGGATGGGATTAAAAAACAAAAGGAAGAATCTATGAACAAGATGGTAAAAAGACATTAAAAAAGACAGAAAATCAATTGATGCACATAGTGATTGATATAGTTGGCAATGTATCAAAATTCATGCCTGGATCAAGTGAGTCATGGGAAATCTACAAAGATCAGGTAGAGTACTACTTTATTGCTAACGAAATTACAGATGAAGCATGCAAAAAAAAGCGATCCTGTATTTAGCATGTGGAAAATCAACTTATGCAATGTTGAGGGCATTGGCCACACCTCGTCAAGTAAGTGAAATCACTTATGACAAAGCGATCAAATTATTATCGAATCATTTCAATCCACATCCAAGCAAATTCATACAAAGATTAAAATTTAATTGTTGAGATCAGGAAACTGATGAATTGTTAGCTGAATATTTAGCTGAATTACACAAATTAAGCAAACATTATCAATTTACAGATTTAGAAGAAATGCTTCTTGAATAGATTAATATGCAGAATGTGTGATCAGAGATTGCAAAAAAGATTGTTAGCAGATACTCACCTAACCTTCAAGACCATGACCATGGCCTTGATATTGACCATGACCATGGGTTTTTGACCATTGCCTTGATGTCACATACCAAAAATGGAATATGACATCCAGGCCATGGTCCCTATTGCATATTGATTTTGCAGGTCCCACAGAGGGCCATACATTCTTAATTTTAGTGGATTCTTATTCAAAGTGGCCAGAACTTCGATATACTCAAGGATCATTGTCTGCACACACAGTTGTGAAGTTTTTACGAGAAGTTTTTCTATTCGTGGAATACTGATTTGTTAGTCTCAGATAATGGAACAGCATTTATATTTAGAGAAGTCCAGGATTTTTTACAATGAAATGATATTCATTATTATTATACATCACCTTTTCACCCATCAACGAATGGATTAGCAGAGAGAATAGTACGTACCGTGAAAACCCATTTTAAAAAATTTGAGTCAAAAAGTTGACATGTAGAGTTGGCTAATATTCTACTAGCTTTAAGAACCACGTCCTGTTTGATAACTAATAAGTCTCCACTGAAATGTTGATGGGAAGATGTTTACAAACTATGTTAGACAAGTTGCATCCCGATACTGCATTCACTGAACAACTTCAAAGGGAAAGAAAAATCCTTGAAACTATGAATAAAGACAAGCCAAGCCATTGGTTTAAAGTAGGTGAAACAGTTTATGTAAGAAATTTTGGAAAAGGAAAGAAATGGATTCCAGAAGGTGAAATAGCAAAAGCAGATGGAGCAAGATTATACAAAGTGAAGTTAGAGACAGGGGAACTTGTAAGAAGATACGCAGATCAACACATTCCGCATATTGATCTGCGTATTTGATACATTGCCAACTGTGCATCTGAACTGCGCATCTAAATGAGGAGCAAAGTATCTAAACGTGTCATTTGATACATTGCCAACTGTGCATCTGAACTGCGCATCTAAACGAGGAGCAAAGTATTGATAAGGAATTTGCTATCCCTCTGTTTTTTGTCCTCATTACATTTTGCCATCCTGAGAGGATGGCAAAATGTAAGAAGATCAATCCTAGAGATCACCTGATAGTGATATGAGCCTATCTCTGCATCTCTCATCACTCTTGTGTCCTTAACCTTCTCTCTCAATCTTTCATCACACACAATCAAATCAATCATATTCTTCTGATCTCTCTCATAGCTCTCCTAGGTGTACTGATGGATGGTCTTGTGCCTAAAGAAGGTATTTGAGACAAATAACTCTCTATCAGAACAAACTTTCAACTATTGTCCCCCTTGTCATTCATTCTAGGATCACTGCATTTTCCAACAAGTCCTTTTACTTCATCTCTCTTCACACCAATTCTCCTATTCAAATCTCCAGCCACAATCAGTTGCTCAGTTCCATGACTTTCATTTATCACATCATTCAGTTCACACCAGAATTTATTTTTTTGCATTCTCACTAGTTCCATCCACCAGAGGATACATACTATCAGAAACACACACTGCAGTCCTAATTTTATCCTTAGCCATATTATTCTGTTATTCACATTCTTGTATTCTAACATGCACTTTTTTGTTCTCTCATTTATAGCATTTGCATATTTATTTAAACCTTTTGCAAATTGATTTAATCCTTTTGCCAATAGATTTAAACTTTTTGCAAATTTATTTAAACTTATGCAAAACAGGCAATTGATGGAAAAGCAACAACTTATAATGCATGAGTTTATTCATCTCTTCCCTGACTGCAACTTTGGGTGCAAAATTTAAATCTATTTATATATAACATGAGTGGCAGTGATTCAAGTTTTCCTGACTCTTCCACTGCTTGACACAGAATGGGAGGAAGGTATGGAAAATATGAGATTGTTTCTATGGAAAAAAGAAACTGTTTTACAAATTGTATGAAAAAGGTTTTTATGAAAAGAAGGCAGTGTCAAAATCAGGTATAAAATGGAATATGGGGAAAAGCATAATTAGAAAGTACAGAATGGATAATTTTGAGGTGCTAAACAATGGACCACAAGGGAACAGGCCAAAACTACTTAATCCCAATGTCCTTTGCCTAATAGAAGCAACAGTTGAGAAAGTGCCTGGAATTACTTTTATGAAAATCAGAAAGAAACTTCTTGAACATAACATTGAGTTAAGTATGTCTTCAATAAGAAACGCATTATATAGTATTACTTCCCAGGATTGTGACAATTATGTTATGGACTTGTTTCTTTTGTTACTACCTACAGTTACTAGCCAACCACTGCACTAAGTTTTATATATATGCAAAGTCACGAATTAGTGCGAATGCAATACTATGTACTTATCAGCTAAACCTAACGGCTAGCGACTCTGCAAATACCACAGTTCTGCCTGAGCTCAGGTCTTTAACTAAGTTCTAACTTAAAACTAATCAGCTACAAAACAATGTAACAATAACGTAACGTCTAACAGACAAAACGAAACGGAAATCGGAACTTGAACTAAAAGTGCCGATTAAGTGTTAGCAGTAAAACGAACAAAAAACGATGTTAGAACTTTCTGCATAAAAAAAATAAAAATAGGACAGGTCCAAGTTAACTTCCTCACATATATATATATTTTAGAAAAAATGCTTCAATTAATCAGCCCCAATAAACCGGGAAAAACTCATTTTTATATATACTAAGCCGTCGGGAGGAACATCAGTTACTGGAAGTCAATCGTACTCAATTTATTTAGTATTACTTCCCAGGATTGTGCCAGTTATGTTGGAATGTTTCTTTTGTTACCAACTGCAGCTATTAGCCAATCACTGCACTAAATTTAATGCATATAATAATATATATTTTTTTCATTAAAATTTTTATTATTTTGAAAATAAATTTATTTAGTATATCAATATTATATTCATTTATTCACTACTCTTTCCCATCATTTTGTTAAAGTGTTCGTAGCTGAAAGTTTGAATATACATGCAAAAGGTTTAAATAAATTTGCAAATTCTATATCAGCACATCTACACCACTTTTGCTCATTACTTTTACTCAAGACCATATTCTCACAATATCATTCTTTACACACTCAAATGCCCACCTCTTGCAATATGTTTCACTTACACAAAGCACATCCAGCCTATATTTACACATTTCATTCACAAGTTCTTGTTCATTTCCTTTCATTTGTCTATTCATATACTACACATCAAATCTGCATTCATATTTCCATTTCCATTCTTATTGTAAATAAGCAAACAAATGCCAAATTTTATTGATATTTGGCTATTATTTGATTATTAATCCTCAATAAGTTTGTACAGATAGTTCTCTGCCTATATCAAAAAAAACATAAAACAAAAATAACCTACAATGGTAGTAATTTTAGTAGTAATAAGAGACAATGGAATACTGAATTCTTCAAAGTGATAAAATTATCCAGATTTAATCCTAGATCCTCAAGTGATAAAATAACTAGAATTGAATCCAAGCTCCAAAGTTAAATTGTCTGGAATTGAATTTGGATTCCTAAGATGGTGATTGCTTTACTGGATAGTTATTGATTAAATGTAAATTTTTAATAAAACAAAAAAGAATTAAGTGGCCAATATACTATAAAAATAACCAAGTTGAAAATATTGTAAAGACAATCATAGCATCAATTAACATAAGTTCAAATGATCATAAATAGGGGAGCATCTGTATATCATTTGATAACGAATAAAGAGCACTAATGGCAGTAGTGACTTTAACAAACTACCGTATATACTCGAATATAAGCCGATCCGTATATAAGCCGACCCCTGACCTCAGAGTTTGAAAATCGGTAAAAATGCATAACCCATGTATAAGCCTACCCCCGACTTTAGCGTTTAAAATTCAGTAAAAATTTGAAGTCGATAAATTACGTGATCTTTGATTTTTAGTTACCAATATATTAATGCCATTGGCCAAAATAAATATTTTATTAAAACTTTAAAATATACATATAAAATAAATTATTATACTGTATTTTCTTGTATATAATCCGCAGCGGCGTATTATCCGCAAAGCCTTTTTTTTCGAGTAAAAAAAAAAATCTTGTTGGGTAGTGGAAGTAGGCATGTTAAGGTTTATATTTATCTTATTAAGATTCTCCCATACTGAGTTTAGTATACTTTGTAAAAATGTACTTTTAAAGATTAAAGATAAGTTAAATTTAAAATTTTGCCTTATTAAACAAGTTTCTTTATCATTCTTCATTTCTGGACCTAGTTTACATTTTGTATCATCTGTTATATCTTATTACGAAAAAAGTATATTGCTATTGACAAAATCTGTGGAACCCGATTGACAATATAAACAGGCTTTTAGCCTATTTGACGTCTGTAGCACTGATAAGAATGGGTAATGAACTTGACAGAATGACACAGAGACTACGTTCATAAAAGAACAATTTCCTTTATTGAAGAGAGTATTCTGTACAAAATTAAGATCCAACAATCATTATTGGAGGATAAATACCTTATAATAATAATCTCTTAACTTTAAATGCTGAAAAGTTTTTTGCTGGGCTGCATGGAACCTTTTGTAGAACAGTTCTTTTATTTTCTTCTTTCTCTTAATATTACTTTTTGTTTTTTTTTCTCCTCAGTTCCTTTTGGTGCACATGCCTTCATATCACTTTTCTTGACGGCTTCTTTTTTTTTTCTTTTTCGACTTTCTTCTTTGTCGACGAGGACCAACTCTCTCGGCATGGGCGATTGAATTTTGCAAATATAGATGACTGATTTTCTCAGAATTTGGTAACCAACTAACTAACTTTTTTCAGAATCTTTAAATAGTTTCTCACCCAATCATCCCATACATCAATTCTTTTTCCCACAGGAGAGAGACGTTTCCCTGATCATCTTCCTCCCAGGTTATATTCCTTTTCTGTCCCCATCACACCACTTGTGTGTCATATAAATCTTTCTATGGCTGTATTTTTGCATGTTTGTTTATTTTTCTCTGTTGCAGAGGATGAATACTTTGGCTAGCTGAATGATAAACAAGTCCGATGATTGTCTATTCTTTTACGGTGTCACTCCTGGTTGAATTATGATGGAGTGTAGTGTGATAAACTATAGCAGGTCCAAATTCCATGTCCCCACAAGTTTTTATTTTTTGTTATTTCAGGTGAAGTTAATAAATTTTAGATTTAGATAAGAATAGGTGTAATAAAGAATCAGTGATAGGTGTAGTGATGGCATTATACCTCTCTTTTTATAATGTTTCATTAAAAATTATAGTTTAGTATGAAATTCTAATATTATATTATTTTATTAATTATATTTAATAGATTTTACCTACGAAATGATGGTATTGCTATTGGAAAAATGGTTGATGCAGAATTTGAATATACATATGAATATCAAGGAAATCCTTCCAAATTGGTGCATACACCACTTACTGATAAATGTTATCTCACATTAACTCAAGGTGAGTTAGTATTTATTATGAATTATTTATGAATTATTATTATTGAATGATTAAGAGATTAGAGTGATTATCTTCATAAAATAGTTAACTCAAGGTGAGTTAGTATTTATTATGAACTATTTATGAATTATTATTATTGAATGATTAAGAGATTAGAGTGATTATCTTCATAAAATAAAGCATTGCTTCTATTTGGAGCCACACTTTTTCTTGGAAGTTATTGTATGTTCATATGACAGCCAGACATCACTTCATCTGAAACAATTACACCTTTTAAAGTCTCATTTTATTCCATCAGAAATGATGAGGCTAAAGTAGAGCTAGAAAAACTAAGAGGATCTATACCTTGATTAATAGTGAAAGGATTACACCTTTTAAAGTTGCACTTAAAAGATGTAATCCTTTCATCATTAATTAGGGTATAGTGTATATACCTCAAGTTTTTCTGGCTCTACTTTAGCCTCATCATTTCTGATGGAACAAAAAACTGTGTTGTGGTTTGAATATGCAATAGTGTTTCCTGAAACTTTCTCTGTTGTTTTTTCATCCTGACATTGTATATAATTTTTTTATATTTTTTCATATTTTGATTTTTTTCTTACTATTTTCCTATTATTAGTAGCTTTCATTTCTTATATTAATTTTTAATGTCTTCTAGCTGTAGCCATGATTTAGGGCTTGTATCAGTATCTGTTTTTCTTCTTCATTACTATACTTGGTATTTATCCTTTCTGTTAAGACTCTAATCCCTGCTTCCTTGTTTCAAAAGAATCTTTGGATCAAGTCAGAATTTGAAAAAGTGTGTCTGATTCTTTTCTATGTACTGCCATTATATATAACCCATTTTTTATAGAGATAGTAAAGTCAAGTTAACTGATCTTTTCTTAGCTTTCTCTTTTCATCTTCAGCTTGAACTCTGGGTTAGGGTCTGAGAGAATGGTATCAAGACTTAACTTTTAATCTTTTTTCAGTAATAATGAAAATATCATTTATATATATCACATATATCTTAAGGTATTTGTTTATTTTTGGCAGGCTTTTTTTTCTTTCTTACTACCATTTCAACTAGGATTTCTGCCATGGTTCTTCTAATGGGTAAACCTTTGGTTTATTCATAGAACTACATGTTAAATTTAAAGTAAAATCTGTGTGTAATCATATGGAATTTTTCTCTTTGTTACATGAATATAACTTTACAGAACTTTATAGATTCTTGTTATAGTCTATTGCTGAGGAAATCATTTCACTGGAAGTTATAAGAGAAATATGCCATATGGTTACACACAGATCCTATTTTAAGTTTAACATGCAGTTCTATGAACAAATCAAGAGTTTAACCATTAGTAGACTTGTGCTATATGATATATCATATTCATAAAAAATTTTATGAATATAATATACAAATTACCAGTAAATGGAATGAGGCTAAAGTCTTAAAAACTTTTAACAATTTAAATAAAGATGGTTTATTAAAATAACTGTTGACTATTATACAAAAATCTAAACATCATATGATTATTAATGATTAATCAAACATGACTGTTACTAAAGTGTGGTAATATTGCATAGATATATAGTATATATTTAAGCTTAAACAATTGTTTGTTTTATTATATATGTATTTGATGGTAATGATTTAATGAAAATCTGTTGAATGTTTTTAAAGTCAATAGTTTCATTTATAATTTATATTTTTAAAACTATAAGTGTCTTAAATTTTTATTTGATTCTTTTTGTGTTCTATATTCCATTTATTTGTAAGCTAATGAGGATTGGTTTCCCAACCAAAAATGCTCCTTAAATAAAATCTATTTTTTTTCCAAATTTACTGCATAAAAATGCTTGGAGTTTAACATTTGAATAATTCTTTTTATTTATTTTTTATTATTTAAAAGATTAAATTATCTTTCACTCTTTCAATCTTCATTATTTGAAATGTATATTGTGTGGTATCATCTCCCTGGCAAACTCTCTTGGGTAAAATGATGTCATCTAAATAATCATCTCACTGATCTACTGATCTATCTTGATTAATCTTTTTTGTATCAGAAGTTAAGGTACAGTACACTCTCACTAATGTAAATTAATTTTGGGAAAGATCATTTGGATTAAGTGAAAATTTGGATTAGCAAAGAAAAAGTTATCCCAATTTTTATTTTTTTTCCCTTTAAAAAAAAAAAATTAAAAAAAAAGAAATATCAGAGAGTTAATCATAATCTCCATTTTATTTAGAATTATCAGAGAGTTATTGTCTGTCTATGAAAGTTGCATCTAGCTAAGATCAAGAGTCCAAACGCGAAAGGGAGAGTTGCAGTCGGTATAATGATGGGTGAGAATATTGAATTAATATTATATTAAGTTCTGTTAAATATACTATTTATCCGTAAATTCCATTTAATCCCCAAACACGAAACAGATCCACAAAAATGTCCCATTTTTAAACAAGGAAAAAAAACTATATCTTCAATTTTATCTAAATTAAATTTAATTAGAAAATTAAAAAAAGTACCAGTAGTGATGTAATTATAAATTAATGATCTATTAAAGTTTAGTGAGTTCTTTTTTAAAGAGCTAGCAGTAGCATATAATTTGCTTTAACACCGGTATCAATTTATTTTCGATAATCATTTTTTAAAAAAAAGAAGTATTTTCTCATCTTGTTAAACAAGGTAAAATAACAACATTGTTGCTACAGTAGCATCAGCTACAATGGGCAATTTGTTTAATGTAGATAAACGTACAGTTTAATACACGCAAATGATCGTTCTGTTATTCAATATGAAGATAACTTATAAATTACTGTAATACCATCGTATATATGTGTTTCATATAGTAAATGGGTTGTAAACATCATTTAGCGACATCAAAGCAACTATTAAATAAATATCAATCGAGGCGCATTAAGATACGCGTCAGATCGTCTTAAAACGCGCAAAAATCGCAACATCCGATCTCGTGGACAATTAATTGATGCGGCAAATGCCATCTTGATGTATTTGATCGCTACGAAATTAGCCACAAGAGGAGCGAAAACTTTAGGTCGACGTTATCATTTCCTTCTTGATTATCTCAGTTCGGTCCAATGATAAATTATACCATTAATTTCTGTCCACTTTAATCGAGTTTTCTATTTTCAGAGTTTGACTCTTTCGCCTCCATCGATTGTTAATTATTCTCATTTTCTGTCTTTCGACCTCCGATGACGAGAGCAGAAAAGGATAAAGGAGATGAGTTCGGCTCGATGCGAATAGGATGAACAGTTATCTACGATTAAAGTCATGCCGAATTATGAATTTTCCTTTATTTATACGTTCATCTTCAACGATTACTAACAAATTAATGCGAATTGCTTTAACAACAAACGAAATTTGTTACTTAACAACACATTATGTTCTTTGTTTTGCAGTAATTTAACGTTATCTCACGCTGATAATAAGGAGAAAAGTTTTATTTATTAGCGAGTTATCAAAACAGTTTTATTAGAAAATTTTTCCGTTTATAAGATAACTAAGTTCGTGTTAATTAAATTTTAATTTAATGTTGAGGTAGTTTTAAGTATAATTAACAGATTTTTAACGTGGTTATCAGGACGGTTGGGTATATCGATTGCTACGAAACCTGTAGATGGAGGTCTAAAAATAAATTTCTGTTGCTTTTAACGGAAACCTTAACATGGTTTTTTATCAGTAGAATAAAAAATATATTCGCTTGAGAGGTTTGTCTCGTGTAGTTTTGTTATTTTTTTTTCTAATTTTATTCTGTTTGGTTAACTTTAACGTTAACGAAGTTTGTTCTGCGGATAAACGTTTTTAAATCAGTTTTTAACATTACTGCGAACGAAAATAATTCAAAAGTTTTGGCGAAATTTATCGTGGAAACTATTCATTAACGTCTTGTTCGAGTTTCAAGAGAAATTTTCCATATTAAATTCCGTTCGAACGAAGTTCTCCAAACTTCTAGATATGTCAAATATCTAGAAGTTTGGAAAACTTCTAGATATTTGACATATTTATTCTCTCGACAGCTTGGAGTTAAAAAAAAAACGAAAAAAAAAATTTCTTTTGGAGGACCATTTACGACAAGCTTATTACTAGTTGATATTCAAAAGGGTGCTATGGATCTTCATTGATATAAGGATATATTGACGAAGTTCTGCGGCTCATCTGAAGAAATTTCTGTAAGGAAAAAAAATATTTATATATGTATTGATTGACGATAAAACAAGGAATATAATTTATTTCTCGCATTATTAGCATTCTTGGCTTTTATTCAATTATTCAAACGAACAAACAAACAGGAAAACATTCACGAAACGTTAAGAGTTTCCCCCCTTTTGCTTTAACCGTATAGAAACGCAAAAGATAACAACGTGATTAATGAAGCAAAACTACGACTAGATCTGCTTTTTTTTTTTCTTTTCCTTCATCTTCTTCTTCTTATTTATTTAATTGAATAATTAAATTTTCCGAGTCAGAAACGAATTAACAGTGCGACACAAGTTTATTATCAACTGTCAACTAATCAAGTTTAACTGACAAATTACGAAGTCTGTATTAATAAAAGATTTATTATTACGAGTTTTGGTGTATCATTAAAAGAAAACCTGTTGATGAAAAATTAATTTTTATTCTTCGACATCTATTAATCTACACGAAAGAGATGGATGGAAATTATAGAGTATCTTATTCAGTTATATACAAAAGTGGAAAGTAACCGAAGAAAATTAAGTTTGTAATCAAGATGCGGAACAGAATTCCCATACAGTTTTTGTTGCTTTCTGATCAAAACCGATGATTAATATCAGAATATCTTTACTTAATAAATCTTCCTGATTAATTACATCATAAATAAAGTAATTTATCAAAACGATTTTTCGAAAATAAATCGACTGACATCCTATTTCACAGTCTGTCATTGTCCAGTCAATTTTCTAATCATTAAAAGTAGAATGGAATTTTTTTTTGGTAGCGAAGAAAATTCGGGATTTATGTAAATTATATGAAGAACAAGTAATTGATTTGTCTTTCTTTTGAAAGTCAATTTGTTGAAGAAAAGTTGCTTTTAAAGGACATCAAGTCTGTCGAGATGACAAAATAATTGACGTGGTATATAAAAAAAAAAAATACTACTAACGAAGGTCTTTGAAAGACAACACGTTATAATTTCCCCTCCTTACAGAATGGTGATTACAGATTACATAGATCAAGTATCTTTATGCTCGAACGGTTCGAGATAATGAATCTTTTCAAAGCACGGGTTCTAACTTGTTTCCTAGCGATATTCAGCATTATTTTCCGAAAAAATATCGGTTCTAAAATGTTTGTTAAGTGGAGAAAATGTGGATAAGAATTGTTTAATTTCGATTTATCTCCATACGATAAAAGAAGATAAGAAAAAAAAATATATTCAAAGAAAATTACGTTAAGAAGTAAAAATTTGCGAGAGAAATTTAATGAAAGGTTTAAAACTTTAGAAAAATTTCTTTCGAGAACTATTTTAAATATAAAATATTCGAAAATTTAAGTGCTACTTCATTTAATGAAGTTCAAGAGTAATAAACTTGACATCTTTAAGATAAATTGAGCATACAAAAACATTCATTTCTGTCGAAATAATTTCGTTTAATTAAGAAAAAGTTAAGTGAAAAATTTCAAATTTTCTAACACAAAAACAATATATATTTTTTCAAGCATAATATCAGAAAAATCTGAGCTTTTGGAGATGAACTGTATATATTATTTTCGTTTAATTTCGCTGTACTATCGATAAAAATTCTTTTCGTTCTTATTGAATTTTTGGTGTATTAGTAATATACGAAAGCCGAAGAGAGTTTTACGACTCGTTCCATCTTCATCAGTTTTATCCACAAATTCTCCATCACGAAACATCTTAAAAATGAACACTGCGGATATAACACACAAAAGGAAATGATATATAGGCCTACTGGTCTTCTTTCTTTCCAATTGGCAGTTGTACAGCCGTTCGACTAGAAGAAAGTCAATCCCTCTGACCGTATTTCCCAATCGTGGGGTATGTATGAACAGCTCGTGCGAACTATATTGTCCCACAACACACATAACTGCAGCTGTATTGATATCAATATGTCATTTCCTCCGCACTTCTATGCGTTTCTTTGACGTGAAGAGGTATCCAATCATTGTGTTCGTTCACATGTGAAACATCTTTTTTCCTAGGAATCTACCGAAGAATTCTTCTTCTTTTTTCTTCCTATTACTTCATCTCTACCGAGTTATTGCTTAGCTCACTGACTTCTTAAGGACTATACCGATTTTCGCCTAAGTACATTTTTAATAGGCGAAGTAGTAGTTGATTTTCGAGTGAAGATTATCTTTTTTTGAGGTTTTAAAAAGTTTTGGGATCTGAAGAAAAATTTTCGATAGATTTTTTTATTATTTCCTTTTTCTTTCTGCAGACTCTTCAGTATCTATGAACTTAATCTGGTTGAAATTTTAAAGTTTATACAGGTTAAAGTTGGAAATTAAGGATTTCCTTCCTCTGTTAATACGTAGGAGCGCATTTATGAATTTATAACGAACTGTAAATTTTTCGAAGGCGCCTTTTCTTGTAATTAAATATGTATTCACGCTTCCTGCTTGTAATAAGTCTCAAACACGATCAAAATTTCACTTTTACTCCCTCTCTTTTATCTTATACTTCATTATAAAATGTTCGACTTCATTAAATAAAGAATTCGTTTTTAACATTTAGTTAAAACTACAGGTAGAAAATAAAATTTTTTTCTTGTTTATTTCCCAGTTTATTCCCTAAACATCAATCTCGTCTAGAATGAAAAAAGTTAACTCGGCCGAAACTCAATTAATTAAGGTGCATAGTTAATTACTAACGACATTATTTTAGAAACTGTCAATCCAGTGATCTTAGTAACTTTTCTGTTATTTTTTATTGTTTTAAATGAAGAGAAGTTTGACAAGAACTTATAAATTATTATTATATTTTGTTTCGTATTGATAAGATCCATAAATATAAAACTCCATTAGATCGCATATCTACGAGATTCGATGGAAGAAATTAATTACAGGATATCTAAATACTGTTGTTTATATTGGTAAATAATCGATTTAAAACTTTTATATTCTGTGTAGAGTATAATAAACAGTTTAAAAATAATTCTATGATTAAATTTTATGATCTGCGTGTCGATTTCTATGTTCTCTAAGGCTGATTAATGCATTAATGGTGTATCATAGTTATGTTATCTAATAGAGTTTTAAAATTTGTACGAATTGTAACGATTTTAGATGGATGTGCCGTAATGTTGTTGTTAATTCATCAACAGTTTATTCTTATTATAATCCGCCATGTTTAAATATCATTGAATTCGAGAAAGCTTGAAACGAATCGCTTGAGATCGATGTGTAATTCAGATGATCATCGTTAAGTAGGACATTTATTTGCTGTTTTTTTTTTCAAATTTTCTTATGCTGATTAATGCATTAATGGTGTATCATAGTTACGTTATCTAATAGAGTTTTAAAATTTGTACGAATTGTAACGATTTTAGATGGATGTGCCGTAATGTTGTTGTTAATTCATCAACAGTTTATTCTTATTATAATCCGCCATGTTTAAATATCATTGAATTCGAGAAAGCTTGAAACGAATCGCTTGAGATCGATGTGTAATTCAGATGATCATCGTTAAGTAGGACATTTATTTGCTGTTTTTTTTTTCAAATTTTCTTATACCGTAAGTAGTTTCATTGTAGCGAATAGTACTACATACTGTGCAATAGAAAATCGAAGTAGAGAAAGAGGTTTTTCTGTCCATATACTTGGGTCAACACTTCAACTGGCTACTACACAAATGTCAACATCCGAACATTGATCAAAGAGAAATGTCTTCGATATTCCTATTAACAGGCGGCGAAAATTTCATTATAATTATCTTATTATGTTTATAAAATTAAATAAATATCGTTATACTCAGATCAATTTTGTTTTATTACGCTTGCGCCTCTTAAAAATCAATTTTCGAACTGAAATATCCACCAAAAACCTTTACGTTCTTGAAACTATACAGTACTGAAGTTTTAAGTGTATTCTGTAAAGAGCAAAGTTGAACTATCATTTCAGCACATAAATATATAAAATATTTTACAGCAATCTTGCTATCTTTCTTATAAATTTTACTATTAAGATTTTAATTCGTGGAGCATTTAATATTTATTAATAATTGTTTAAAGACAAGTCGTGTTACAAATTTTATTTAAAATATTCTTCAAAATAGGCTAAAAAATTGTTAGAAAAAATTAGTAAATATATTTTATTATAAAACATATTTAATTTGTTTGAAAGAATAACTTGATAAAAATCAAAAATTACTCTTGAAAATATGTTCTTACTACAAAAGTTAAGCACTGGTGGAATTTTTGTAGAACCAGAAGTATACGGTTGCCCTTAAAAGTCTATTTTATTCAATACCGATGCAAAAACTTTTTTCCATAGTTAAAATTTCAAAGTGGATAGCCGAGAGCGAAATGCAGAATCTGTACTTCCATAGAAAAAGTTTTCCAAAAAAATAAAAAATAAAAAAAGTTTTTTCTACTTTTTACGAAAATACTAACTTTTCTAGCTAAAACGAGTCACGAAACACCTTTCGAGACTATTAAAAAAAAAAGTTATAAATTAGCATCATTGAATTTTTAAGTTACTACAGGACTATATTTTTATTTTTCTCATATTTTTCTGTAAACGAACACTTGGTTTAGTTTTTGCCTCAACATCGAAAAAATTTAAATCATCTTGTCTCTCATCTGCTTTTCTTGATTTGCCGAAATTATATCGGATGTCCAAGTCTATCAATATTAATAATAAATGTACCAGAGTTAGCTTCAGAAGATGATAATTTCTTTTCACAAGTGATACCTCGAGAAAAGGCACAACTTATACTTTTTCTAATTCTCTTCCTAAACTGCTTCTGTATATTATATATATTGAATTTTTGGAAAGATAGTCTACGCGTATATTCCAAATTTCCACTATAGAACATCGGAATTAAGAAAGAATGAAAATTTTATATATATTTTTCCTATTAATTAGTATTAAACTTGTAATTTTTAAAATATTAAAAATGAATATACAGTAAACTGCCATATAATGCGACTAGAACTCATACAACGCTATATAAACAGTCCCGTATAACGCGTAGGATTTTTTTAATGTTACTTACCCGTTACTTATAGTATCTGTTGATTGTAATAATAACCAAACGATAGTTTATTTCGTTTCCATGACAACTTTAACAATTTTTTCGTCGGATTATACGAATCCTCATTTTCGGAGTCCATGTTATACGGGGTCTGCTTGTATATATAAAATTTTTTAAAATTTAGTTACCTGTAATCTGCTTTGTTTTTTTCCTTTATTAAAAGAAGATTTCTTTAAAAAAAGTTGATTAACACACTTCACATAATAAAACAGCGATTTCCGAACTTTATGTTACATAGTAAACTGCCATATAACGCGACTAGAACTCATACAACGCTATATAAACAGTCCCGTATAACGCTTAGGATTTTTTTTTAATGTTACTTACCCGTTATCTGTTGATTGTAATAATAACCAAACGATAGTTTATTTCGTTTCCATGACAACTTTAACAATTTATTCGTCGGATTATACGAATCCGCATTTTCGGAATCCATGTTATACGGGGTCTACTTGTATATATAAAATTTTTTTAAATTTAGTTACCTGTAATCTGCTTTGTTTTTTCCTTTATTAAAAGAAACTTTCTTTTAAAAAAGTTGATTAACACACTTCACATAATAAAACAGCGATTTCCGAACTTTATGTTACTACGCCTCTCCTAAAACATAATCTAATCTTAGCGCCCCCTTATTTCATTATTTCATAAAAGTAATACAGACACGTTTCGTGGCAGAACTTTATTAATGCAAAAAAAAGGAAAAAAATAAACATAATTGACAATCATATTGGATTGTATTAACGTAATTGATAATCTTTTTTAATTAATTTATTTTTATAACAACAAATAATAGTTGATACAGCGCCCTC
>AYEL01036230.1:0-35003 GCA_000484575.1 Olivierus martensii
TACTAGTGTGTCGAAATTATGGAGCAGCGTAGTAAAGAAGTTGTGTTGACGTGCCAAGCTGAGCCAGCTTTAATAGAGTGGAGATCGTTTAAGAGATTTGTAAAGATTGAGGAGAAGTGGACTTTCCTAAAACAATGCAAGATTAACAATGTTCTGCCGATGTCAATTTTTAGACTGCGCTTGCCGACTGAGTCGAAATGGCTAACTAGGGAGGTTAAAGTTAGATGCTTAAGGACCGCCATAGTTAATGCGAGGAGGGAGCTTTTTCGTTACAAGTGTGAAAATAAAGACAGGCTGCGAAGGTGGGAAAAGAAGGCTGAACAAGACGCCGAGATTGGAAAGTTAAGTGATGGCTTTAGATGTAAGGTTCGGAAGGCCTATGTTAAAACGCTTAAATGGATTTTTAAGCACCAGGTTATTAAAAGGAGAGACGGAGCGATGCCGAAAGGACTCAAGATTTTAGGTGATATTAATATACCGCATTTGGTTAGGGATGCGTTCTCTTTCGGGCCGAATAAAATCGCTGCGGAACCGTGGGACTGGAAGAAGCTGGCAACCCAATTAGAGCCAATACTGAAAGACTGTGATCCGTTAGAGGCAGAAAGAATTAGATGGACGATGACCATTAATGCGAAGAGAGTTAAAAAGTTCTTGGAGAAGAAAACGGAGTTTTTTAGAAGGGTTAAAAGAGCAACAAGCTGGATGCGAAATAACGATATTACATGCGCTAGAGACGATAAGTCGAAGGCAGTTGGCGACTACGACGTCTCGTGAATTTTGTCCATTGTAGAACACAGCGTATAGCTAGATAATACTAGCTTATCGGATAAAAGGGTGGATAAAGAGACAATACTCGATAGTAATTTTTAAAAAAATGCTGATGCAGTTTTATGGAATTTCTTAAATGCTTTTATGTTTTGTTTTTCCGAAAGATGTTTAAACTTATCACAATATTAGAAGATATTAAAAGATTTTAGCAAATACCAGAGTTTAGTAAATGTAAAAAAGAAATTATTATGTAGTATCTAGTTTATTCAAACTTAATATAAAATAAAGCGAAGTCAAAATATTTATTTTTTAAATTTTAAAGCATCTTTTAGAACCTCAGATGAAAAAAATTTATTTTTTAAATTTTAAAGCATCTTTTAGAACCTCAGATGAAACACGCACCATATTCACCGCACCATATTTAAATTTTAAAGCATCTTTTAGAAACCTTAGATGAACACATCACCATATTGCTCATTTGTCTGGAAAATGTTTAAACAATTTATATTTTAATAGCATTATTTAAAATTTAAACACAAACTAATATGTTGACCAAAGAAAAAAAAAATCACCATGTTTCTCTAAACAAGATTCGAACTCGGCACCTCGGAACACTAGGCAGACGCTCTACCGATGCTGCTATCAGTCTCTATCGCTTATTCTTGCACCATGTTTCTCCAAACAAGATTCGAACTCGGTACCTCGGAACACTAGGCAGACGCTCTACCGATGCTGCTATCACTCTCTATCGCTTATTCTTCTTGTCAGTTTAGAGCACGTGACGAGCACATCCCGTAATTATACTTCCCTCCCTATTCTCAGTCACAACAGACAAGTCCATTTGTTCCCTATTCTCAGTCACAACAGACAAGTCCATTTGAAACTGCCTTGAACTCTATTCTCAGTCACAACAGACAAGTCCATTTGAAACTGCCTTGAATCTTCCCTCCATATTCTCAGTCACAACAGACAAGTCCATTTGAAACTGCCTTGAATCTCGGTATAACAGAGCACGTGACGAGCACATCCCGCACGTATACTTCCCTCCCTATTCTCAGTGACACAGCAAACTGCCTTGAATCTCGGTACAAGTACCTGACTTTACAATTGATCAACTTCCCTATTCTCAGTCACAACAGACAAGTCCATTTGAAACTGCCTTGAACTCTATTCTCAGTCACAACAGACAAGTCCATTTGAAACTGCCTTGAATCTTCCCTCCATATTCTCAGTCACAACAGACAAGTCCATTTGAAACTGCCTTGAATCTCGGTATAATACCTGACTTTACAATTGATCAACTTCCGGTGAGCTTAGCCCTACGAGGTAGGTACAAAACTTTATGCAACCGACTGAACGTACCTTTGAATGGGTGATATTTTATGAATAAAATGGCTCTTAGGATTCCGTATATTTAAACTTTATGTAACCGACTCAACGTACCTTTGAATGGGTGATATTTTATGAATAAAATGGCTCTTAGGATTCCGTATATTTCTGCTAGTATGATAGTGCAGTGTGGACCAAGTTTAAAGTAACCTTGATATAGTACAGTGTTATTGATGTTATAAATTATTATACCTGAGCCAACTTTATTACCGTTTTTAGATCCGTCAGTGAATATGTTTATATTTTTGTTATAATTATTTATATTATATTCTTGATTTTCTATTTCTAATATTTGATTTATTTATGGATGCTTAGTTTGTTCTTTATTTAATTTTATATATCTCTAGCTCATAGCAATCAAAACCCAACATTGTCAAGATCATCATTTCTCTCTGTTCTATCAAAATGCACAATCTGTTAGAGTAGACATACTGTAGATGTTGATAGAGATGCTGAGCATTATAGTGATAAAGATAAAGTTGGATTAAATTTAAACATTTTGCAGCCTGATTCAAATATCTCTAGCTCATAGCAATCAAATACCCAACATTGTCAAGATCATCATTTTTCTCTGTTCTATCAAAATGCACAATCTGTTAGAAATAAAATTGATCAACTAGAAGCAATTCTCACTTTCTCTTTCACAGTAATATGTATAACTGAAACATGGTGTACCGAAAATGACGATGATCTCTACAGTCTGTATGAGGCTTATTCTTACAAACTAATAGAGACACACCGTATAGATAGAAGAGGCGGTGGTGCCTCTGTTGCTTTCAAAGGTTCCCTTTCCTCCGCATCAACTCTTCTCAAGAATAATGACACTGTAGTTGTTAAATTTCCTTATCTTCAATTGATAGTTGCCTGCATATATATTTCTCCGTCAGATTCCATAGATCACAAATCTTCTGCTATTCATTGTCTTGTGGATGTATTGAGAAAAAATTCTTATAAAAACTTAATTTTATGTGGCGATTTCAACTTCTTCAATATCACTTGGCATAATGATTTTCCGCACTATTCTTATTTATTTCAGCATCAACGATTGTTCTTTGATGAGATTTACTCTTTTTTAAATTTGCATCAAATCGCACTCTTCCCCACCAGAAGGGGAAATTTCTTAGACCTTGTCTTTACTAATGTTCATGATGCGTACGTAGTGCAATCTGCTGGCTTCTCTTCAGATCACCTCCCTTTCGTTCAGATAACATAGTCCCTCCTCAAAGTCACAATCAGGAGGGAAATATACGGAGATTATACAGATTTCAATTTGTTGATTTTTAACACTGGCGATAGTAAGATGAGGTATTTATTAGTAAATTGATTTAATAAGATGACATCAAGATTTCTATTTCTAATAATTATACCAGTTTTTATATTGTAGTTGACCGGTTCATAAGGGTATATTGTAAGAGTTCCAAATAGGCTTATTTTATTATGTATTAAATAAGGTTCTTGAATTAAAATTATATCTATATCTTTTTCAACAGAATATTTTAAAAGTTCAAATGTGGCTGCTTTGCACTTACCAGTTTTTATTTGAATAATTTTAAGTTCTTTCTTACTATTATTATTTTGAATATAATCGATAGTATTTTGATTTGAAAGAATATTACTGTCTATTTCCTCTTTACTTTCTGAGTTATCATAAATATCATTATCATTAGAATTATTCAGGTTTTTACTATTAGTTTTTAGTGATTTAGTATTATTCATAATTTGTTCTTCTTATTATAGATATTTTCAGTTTTTTAATAAATTGGCAATTATTGTGAAAGCATTATGGGAAATATTATATTTATCATTTATATCGCTTGGTTTTAAGTTACCATTGTGGTTTATACAACTTATACATTTAGCCTCTTTATTTTTGTTTGTGCATTCTTTAAATGGGTGTTGTCCAGTGCATTGACTACATATTTGTTGGTTCTTGCAATTTCTAGCAAGGTTATTTGCGCCGCAGCATTTGAAGCATCTTATTATTGAAATATAGTCTTCTACTTTTATTGTGGCCCAGTCTATATATAGTGTACTCAGTGAAATTAGAATATTTCTAATATTTGGTGTAACTGTTAGAACTATATATCTTTTATTTATGTTTTTATTCCTTTTATTGATAACTGTAGTAAATTTGCAGTTTTCTAGGAAGTCAATTTCTCTGAATTTTCTGTTTATTCTATATTTTGTTTATAGATATTTTTTGTTATTAGATTTTTATTTATGTAGTTTGGGGTATTAAGTAATATGACTTTTGGATTTTTCTTTACTAATTTTTTAATGTGTAATTTATCATTTAAGTCCGTAGTTTCCTCTATAGCTTTAATTAGTTTTTCTGAGTCAGCTTGGTTCTTTACTTCTATCAATATGTTTTTATTCGAGTTGTGTTTTATGTTTTTAACAGTTATGCCGATTTCTTGAGGTTTTATATTTTGCATAATAGTGTTTTTTATTTCAATTATATCCTTTTCTTGTTTGTTGTCTTTTATATTTGGTTCAATCAATATCATTGATGAACTATTATTTGTTTTCTTATCGGTTCTTTAAATATATTGTTGCAAGAGTTATTTAATTCTGTTGATTGAGAGGCTGTAATTTGGGCAAATGAAGGTATAAACGATCAGGTTTTATATTTTGCATAATAGTATTTTTATTTCAATTATATACTTTTCTTGTTTGTTGTCTTTTATGTTTGGTTCAATCAATATCATTGATGAACTATTATTTGTTTTCTTATCGGTTCTTTAAATATATTGTTGCAAGAGTTATTTAATTCTGTTGATTGAGAGGCTGTAATTTGGGCAAATGAAGGTATAAACGATGTTGTATTAAATAAGTTTAGTGTTTTAATCATTCCTATAATTTCATTAGGGTAACCATGTAGTTCTAATGCAAATTTTCTAATCATTTCTTTTTCATCTTTGTGTAGATAATTTTTACTATTATCTGGCAATAATGCTATTATTTTGTTCACATTGTCCATTATTTTATCGTGGACAAGATTTTCGAAGTCATTAAGGCAATTCATTATACAAGAGTATTTACAGATAAGTATACCCAGTACGTAAAATAATCTTAACGAGGTCATTAAGACAATTCATTATACAAGAGTATTTACAGATAAGTATACCCAGTACGTAAAATAACCTTAATCTTAAAGGTGCAGTTTTATACTTGAATAATCAGAAAAAGTTGAATATTATAAATATTTAAAGAAAATCTTAAAATGATTCCAAATATTTGAATAAAGGCGTTGTTAATGGCAACTAAAGTTAGAACATAAAATCCTTTAAGTAAATAAAGTTATGTATTTTACTTAAATGATCTTATGTTACATAACAAGTATACTTATGTTGCCATCAGCAACTAAATCAAAACAAAAAGAATGAATATTGGCGATTGCCAATAAAAATTGTCACCGTTTTAATAAGGGCACCCCTATAGGGAATCTTAATCTTAAAGCTGCAGTTTTATAATTGAATAATCAGAAAATCTTAAAATGATTCCAAATATTTGAATAAAAGGCGTTGTTAATGGCAACTAAAGTTAGAACATAAAATCCTTTAAGTAAATAAAGTTATGTATTTTACTTAAAGGATCTTATCTTACATAACAAGTCTACATATGTTGCCATCAGCAACCAAATCAAAACAAAAAGAAAGAATATTGGCGATTGCCAATAAAAATTGTCACCGTTTTAATAAGGGCACCCCTATAGGGATGGGACTTGCATCAGGAGATTCCTTGTTATTTCATCTTGCTGATGATATAAAACTTGCACACAAATAAATAAACTTTAACACCACTTAACCAAATATTTTAGAAGCATCACTACCACAGTCTTGCTAGAACAGCGACCATTTCGAACATTTTTTTTTGTATATATAACCAATATTTGTATAATATTGTATACAAATATTTGTATATATATAACAAATATTTGTATAATATTTTGTATATACAACCAATATTGGTTGTATTTTGTATATACAACCAATATTTGATAAGTTCTTTTATCTCTTTCCCGGAAAATGTTAGCATTTCTTAAGAACTTTCCTGTAAATAACCGCTGAACTGCAGCGAAGCCTATATTGAAGGTGCAATATATTTCATGATCGAATAGAAACATATCGTTGAGAATATTTTTATATTTAATACGTTCTTTTCATTTCTATTTAATCATTAGAATTAAAAGGAAAATTATTGCATTGCTGTTCCAAAAGTAGCTTATGGAACGGTAATGCAATGTATTTTTACTATTGTAAAAATAAATTACTTCAAAACTTCGTTTCATAGACTTTTCAGTTTTAGGCTAATGATTTAATGTTTTTTCATCTTAGACTAATTGTAGGCATTTGTCCAAACACCTAATGTTACAGTTGGTTGTGTTTTAAATATCTTCAACCATTAGCTATAATTTTCAGATCATTGCTTAAAGTATTCAAAAATTAAAGTTATGAAATGAGATACTGGCCTTCGTTTCCTTAATGTAACTTCCTGCTTAATCACCTTATTGAAACTTAGGGTATTATTTGTGTTGGGAAAAATAATACAAATGCCTTCAAACCAGTTTCGTAATTACAAATGCCTTCAAACCAGTTTCGTAAGTAATATGAAGTATGAATGACGGTTTTCAAGCATGCACAGCACATATAGAATACGTCAAATATTAAATCAAAATTTAAAATTTTATACTGAAGTAACAAAGATTAAAACTAAGTGGCAAATAATAAAATTCAGTAGATTTTCTTTTATTTCACAGCGCAGGAATTTGTGGCAAATATATTTATTACTGTTTCATTTTATTTTCTTTTTATTGTAATAGTATTATTTTTAACATTAAAACTAAGTGGCAAATATTAAAATTCAGTAGATTTTCTTTTATTTCACAGCGCAGGAATTTGTCGCAAATATATTTATTACTGTTTCATTTTATTTTCTTTTTATTGTAATAGTATTATTTTTATAGAATTATTCATATAGAAAAACAATTAATTATATTAGCATTTGCCACATTTTAGGTGATATACTTAAATTAAATGTTTTTGCATTTCAATTTATTTTATAGTTTTTTAATAACACCCATTTTTCATTATTCTGTATTTGTTTGTAATATTCTGTTCGGTATTAAAAATAAAATTAAAAAATGTACAACGTATTTATAAATAGAAGTTATGGATTTATATTATATATTATAATTTAAAACAGATCTGAATAAAATATATTTTCAAATTATTAATCATTAGATATTCTAACAGAGTCGATGCTCGGGTTCTTTAAATTATAAAACACACATGCAAAATTCTATTAAAATTTCAGTTTTTAAGATAGTATATGAAAAATATTCAAATCATTCAAATATATTTGTATGAAAAATAACATTTATTACAAAACGTACTTGATGCCTTTGTTATTTTTCAAAATAGCTTATAACTGAAAAATCTATAAAACTAGAAATTTTGAAGTAATTTATTTTTATACAATAGTGAAAATACATTGCATTACCGTTCCATAAGCTACTTGTGGAACAGCAATACAATAATTTTCCGTTTAATTCTAAAGATTTATAGATTAAATAGATTTCGTTTTCAAAGTAATAACTTGCATATTAGAAAAGAACGCATTAAATATAAAAATCTCCTCAACGATATGATTCCTTTGATCATTAAATATGTTGCGCCTTCTGTATAGGCATCACTGCAGTTAAGCGGTTATTTGTAAGAAAGTTATCAATAAATACTAACTTTTTCCTGTAAAGAGATAAAAGAACTTGTCAAATATTGGTTGTATATACAAAATAATTTTTCATGAATTTGGAGTAAACTAATAAACAAATGAAAAATTCTTATTAGTTTGAGAAATTTGTTTAGAAAAATTTTAGATATAACAAAACTCATTTGAATAATTTTTTTTATATATTTAATTTTAAAGATGCTCATCTAAACTTTTTTTGAATAGCGCGAGATCAAATAAAGTATTTATATGATCTCGACCAATTCAAATAAAAATAACTCGAACTATAATTTAAAAATAAATATAATATTTATTTTTAACTTATAGAAATAATTTCATAGTAGGAAAAAATATCACGCCTGCAACACTTGCTTGTTAAGACCTGTCAGCGGATTTGACCACTGATCAGTGGTCAAATCCGCTGACACGTCAAATCCGCAGTGGTCTACTGATAACTTTCATTTGTGTGTTTATTTGGAAAATAAACCAAATACTCAAAAGTATTGAATTAATGCTTAATCATATAACATACAATGAAAATTTTAAAATTCCGCTTGCATGGATTAATAAATAATTATTTATTTAATTTTGGCCTCTATGGAAAAGGGATAAACATCGGTATTATACTTTTTATATAAGTTTTATTATAAAATAAAGATTTTTTGCGTAATATTCATATTTTTCATAAAAAATCATATTTTAAGAGTATGTCTGTTTAGAAATTTCTGAAAGAAAACAGTCAAATTACTGAGTACTTTACGTGATTAAGAATTAATAGAATTCGAGGTTTAAATAAGTATAGATTGATATCTTATAATACTTTTTGTATTTAGAAAGCTATTTTGTTTATAAAAGTTGTTAGTAATTTATGGTTTCTATATGCATAAGTAGATAAGTCATGAAATGATTTATGATTAAGTAAATCAATAAAGAAGCAAATATCAGCTTACTTGTTAGTCTCATGCACTTTATTTTGGTTCTGGGGACCAAACCGTGAGAGTGCAAACGAAAATGTTAAAAGTGCAAAAGGTGCTAACGAGGTGATACGAGTGAAAAAAAAAATTTTAATTCAAAAGGGGAGCCAACTTCTCACCGGTGCTTCATTCTTGTAACATGGTTTCACATAACACAATGTTTCAATTTAAGTTTTATAAAATGTTTTAAAAACAACTTGTTAGTCTCATGCACTTTATTTTGGTTCTGGGGACCAAACCGTGAGAGTGCAAACGAAAATGTTAAAAGTGCAAAAGGTGCTAACGAGGTGATACGAGTGAAAAAAAAAATTTTAATTCAAAAGGGGAGCCAACTTCACACCGCAGCTTCATTCTTGTAACACGGTTTCACATAACACAATGTTTCAATTTAAGTTTTATAAAATGTTTTAAAAACAAAGTTTTGGTAAAATGCGATATTTTTATGAATTTATTTATATTTCAAAACTGACGACATGAGGGGTGCAATAAAATTTTCGCTCAGGGCACTAAAAGCTCTAGACCGGCACTGTGCCACACAATTCAGAAGCAATTTAAATTAGATTCCATACATGTCGCCTGTTTATAGTTTCGTATTAAACACATTCTATTCATTACAACACATTCCTATCAATGAATGCCGGACTTCCCAACAATTTGGCACAAACGCGCCTGCAACACTTGCTTGTTAAGACCTGTCAACGGATTTGACCACTGATCAGTGATTAAATCCGCTGATACGTCAAATCCGCAGTGGTCTACTGATAACTTTCATTTGTGTGTTTATTTGGAAAATAAACCTACAGTAATCACGACGACTTCAACTCTAATATATAACAGATAAACATGTACAGACTGTTTTTCTAAATTTTCTTATCTTCCCCTTGTTTTTTCATGCTTTCATTATCCTCTTATTTTTATTCAATGCCTCCTAATTGCACTTGGTCTAGTACTGCTCCTGTATCGTTCCAGCCCCCAGAAGCCTTCTTGTATTGTTTCTGCCCCCTGTATCGTTCATTTTGGGAAATATGGATCTAACGCAACACACATGCCTGCAACGCTTGTCATCGCGACATCACACATTATTATGTTAACGCGATGTCAGGATTTATCGGTGTTTGCAATGCCACCCGTTGTTCATGAAATCGTCACAAAGGGAATGTGATGTCATCACAACATGAAATCAATTGGTTTTGTTTGTTCAATTTTAACCTTAATTTAGTCTAGGTTACAAGACATCAGGTCATGCACAGGACATAGATTTTATGACGACAGCATTACGACGTCACATACTATTACGCCATTGTGGTAGAACGAATTATCAGTATCCTGAGACGTAACACTTGTTATGTCATTCTGACGACATATTGAAATTGTGACATCATCACCACAGCGAAATCCATTGTGATCTATTGGTTTTATGTTATGATGAAATTATCATCACAGTAACAATTAATGATAATTTAAAAATTGAAGAAAAAGTTAAAATAAAATTTAATTATAAAAAGACAAACTTCGTAGTAGTCAGTAACCCAACAACGACCGCCTTGTAATGCTTCATTATGTTTTCAAAGGAATTTTTTCCAGTGATATTCCAAAGATCATGCTGGATCCTTTTCTAGTATTGTCATTTTAAATGAGTGAAGTTGCAAGATTGTTTAATCATATTTAATAATTGCTTTAATTACCCGATTGGCACCTAAATTTCATGAAAATAAATATTTGGAAATTTATTATAGATAAATAATCGAAATTTGAATTATGTCATTTTAAATGAGTGAAGTTGCAAGATTGTTTAATCATATTTAAGAATTGCTTTAATTACCCGATTGGCACATAAATTTCATGAAAATAAATATTTGGAAATTTATTATAGATAAATAATCGAAATTTGAATGGCCGCCAATTTTAAATACATAAAGGATTCTTTATTTTTAAAATCAATTTTAATCTGATCTTCCTGGAAAATTTCATAAAAACCCAATAATATACTGTATAATAATTATTTCTAGATATACAGTACTATATCGAAAGAATATTTTAGAAGTTTAAATGCCTGCTATTTTTTAAATGATTCAATTTCCGTTGTTGAAATTGAGTCATCGAAGCCTCTTCGAAATAATTACATAAAGAATAAATACAGCCATACATATGCAGAGTGCTTCACAGGTATAGCGAACTTTTTTGTTTAATGACTCATCAACAGATGGAGCTAGTGATGCGAAATTTTGCACGCATACGAGGGACCCAAAGTAAATTTATTTACCGACTCTGATTAGTTTCGAAGAAGATTGTTGTTTCGCAAAATGTACCGATATTAAACCGAATAGCGTGTGTTTTAGTCAAAACGTTTTATTTTTGTGACCAGGAACCTGCCGAAAAACTCAAAAATGTGGTCTAGTGCCTTTAAAATAGGCCAGAGCAATCCTCAAACAAGTTAAGAGCATTAATTGTCAAGTTTGAAGGAACAGGTACAGTGGCTGATGAAAAAATGGCCATGAAGACTAAACAAAAGACAGCACGGACGCCCGAAAACAATCACCGCTGCCAAAACAATAATGGAGGAAGAGCCATCAACATCAACTCGACACTTGGTTCATCAACTTGACGTCAGTGCAGCCACAGCATGGAGAATAACTAGCGAAAATCTTGTCATTTTCTCTTACAAAATTTAGTTAGGACAGTCTCTCGGTCCAGATACCGCTGAAAAAAGACTGGTGTTCGCCAACATCATGTGCGGCATGATCGAAACTGATTTCAACTGTGGCGATATCGTTTTTTCTGATGAGGCACACTTCTGGTTCCATGATTATGTCAATCATCAAAATTATCGAATTTGGGACAGCGAGAAGCCAGAATTTGTCGTTGTGAAGCCTCTTCATCCACAAAAGGTCACTGACTAATGTGGTTTGCATGCTGCTGGCATTTTGTGTCTGTATTTTTTTGTCCAGACAGTGAATTCTGAACGCTATCTCGACTTCTTGACAATGAAGTTCATTCCTGATGCCTATAGCGAACACTGGAACCAAGACACATGGTTTCTTTCTCAGGATGGAGCTCCTCCACATTCACCAACAAACGTCCTGGACTTGCTCAGACGGCACTATGACAATGGTGTCATCGCAAGAGGCTTTCCCAATCGCTTTGGCGATGGACATTTTTGGCCCCCTATACCCTGACTTATCACCATTAGACTTCTTTTTATGGGGCTATGTTAAAGATCAAGTGTACAGAGATACAACAGCAAATTAGCAAGGTATATAATGAAGACCCTGTATATCTTGCTAATTTTATAAATTTTATTTTCGAAATTTATTTAGGTTTTATAGTCTACTTTTAAAAGGAAAGTATGCTATAAAAGTAGCAAGCACAAAACATTGGTGCAAAAATCCAAATAACAAGAACGCAACAAGTATAGTACCGAGAGAAAGATGGTGATAAAAGAAGAAACTTTCCAAAACAACCATATCTCTACATACTGTGCATAGGTTTCAAACCTTTTGCTTTCTTAGGCGACATTTGAAGAAAAAAAATTGTCTCGGGCCGTATAAAAATATATTAATTCAACGATAGTTGTTAAGCAAAAAAGGTAATTAATAATGTATAATATATGATATCCACCATGATAAATGAACAAAAATATCGTAACATAATAATCTTTGACTTCTTTTCGTTCAGAAATTTTTTAAAATCATTGAGCGGATTAAGAAGTTTTTCACGATATAATCTATATAAGATATATTTTAGAAAATGGAAATAAGAAATGTATTTAGATATTTAAATGATAAAAACTTTACTAAGTACATAAAAATCTCAATGTTTAAAGGAAGTTTAGGATTTTATATTGAGCCGCGGGTTGGATAGCCCTGATCTAGTGCGAGGGAAAAGAAATCGAATAAAATTAAATTTTTTCAGTAATATGAAGAATTTAGATTATTTTTTATTATATTAAAATAAATTATCAACACCGAATAAAAACTGCTATAAAGTTTAATTTTACAAATTTATATATATTAAAAAAAATAACAAGATCTTTACATTTCATACAATTTTCAGTTAAATGTTATGATTTTAGCTTATCCTATTACAGTACAATTCATTCTTTTATTTATAAATTTTAAACTCATATAGATTTGCGTTGTTTCTTTAATGAGTCATCAGTTTGAAAGCTCTGTTATTTTTATTCATTAAAGTAAAAGTTTTTAATGTAGTAAATTTAGTAGAGATCAATATAATTATATAAAATATATAAAAAGTATAAAATATAGGTAAAATTTAATTGCCCTTATATTTATTTTTTCGAATCGAAGAGAGCTTTTCGAGTAAATTTTTACCAAACAAGAACATAAAAATAATTACAACTGCAATGAATAAAGCAGACAGCTCATTGCTAAAGTGGTTACAAACGTTGCCTTTCCATTCAAACAATAAAGGCAATGTAATCAATAATAAACTTATTATCATTTGTCCTTCTACCAGATACAAGAAGATCCCACTCCAAAAAAGAGAAAGTTTAACTTTTAATGAATATACGGTTAGAAATATGTATAGGTAAGTATGTACAACACTGTTTAATATGCCATACAATATAGAAATTGATATTATATCACACATTGAATACCAAATAATGACGACAACCGAACTGTGATGAAAAACATGTATAAATGTTAGATTTTTTTTTCTTAGTACAAGAAATACAGTATCACCTAGTTCTAAAATTTTCAAACAGCCATAATACCAAGTCCAAAATACGTATATCTGGCTTAAATTGAGCATATTTTGATCACAGATGAGGAAAACAAATTTATTGCTTTTAACATGATTGAAGAAAATAGGAAGTACTCTAATTAAACAAAATATATAATTGCCTGCCATAAAGAAATTCCATGTTACCAGTAAAATTCTTAAATCGAATGGTTGTCGATTCTTCATGAATTCTTTCAATGTGAAAATAATGAGGTAATAGAAAATCACGATGTAAACTGAATAATGCCAGTGGTTTTTTGCCCAAGTATTCCAAACGGCATGGTTGATAAACGTCTCAAATGGCAATGGTTGGAGGATAAATGGAAGATTTCTGGCCATTGAAGTAATCTAAGAAAAGAAAAGAAAATTTAAAAACTCATTATTTAAAAACTCATAAAACTTAATTTAGAAAATAAAAAGTCATAATGTTGGAAAATTAAAAATTAATGTTGAAATAATATATAATCCGGATTGTCTACATGGAAATGCTTCCGCTCGCCATTCTGGAGGACAAGGTTCTAGTGTCGGGTCCCATCCCTTGGTAAAATTTACCTTAGGGTCCGGGGCCGGCGTCAATTCCCGTCCTCGACAATCCGGGTGACCCATTCGACGAAATAGACAGTTTGTTTCGTCCTGCGATTTAGTACTTTTACTGAATGGGAAGGATGTTATCTGTTGACAAAAATTATAATTATATTAAAGATTACAAAAATTATTTTTAAATTTATATTATTAAATTTAATTCTTTGGAATAATTTTTACAGTAAAATTAGTTTGCGAAAATTTTAAAAATTTTAATTAGCGATTGCTTAATTTTCTGAAAATGTTTGATTATCTTATTTGCTCGATCATTTATTTTAAAATATTGACTTTAATTTCCGCTAAGCCCTCCAGTTTTCAAATCTTCAAATTATATACTCAAATAACTCACTGAATAAGCGCTGAAGTACTTATTTCTTGCTATTTATATATGAATAGCATAGCTAAAATTTTTATATTCGATAGAGCATTTGGGATTATGCTGTTAATATGACACATTATGTACATCTATTTCAAATTAATTGCCATTTGTATCAATATACAGAACTTCAATCAATGTGTTGAACATATAAAGATCCTAGAAGAGTTTAAAGCTCAGAATGATAAAAAAGATTGTTTTCGTACTGAAAAATTGGCAAAGCTAAAACAATGATTGCATAGAATTTTAGAGGCATTGGAAAAGTCACATAGGGAATTGTCTGAGAAATAAGTGCCGTATGGAATAATAATCGTACTGTAGCATTTTGTAGTCCTTGCATGCGAAAAAACATTGATTTTTCAGAAACAACAAGATTTTGATCTTCATTGATGAAAACCTGGTGTTTGCAAAGATATTTCTTGTGCAGTGTTTCCAAAGGATTGAATTCATTAGAGACTTTGTGCATTATCACGCGCATAAATCATTAAATACATATTTAACTATTCTGCAAATTTATAAATATCAACTATTTACGTTCAAAAATCTCTCAAAAATTGTTTTATGAATAACTTTTATTATTTTTATATAATTTAGCTGCAAAACTGCACCAAAATTCGATAATGTAATTTCAAAACAAAAAAAATCAATTCTGAAAAGTACCGGTATTCATATGCTTTTTACCGTGTCCAGTATTTTGAATGATTAAATATTGGCCTACTGATTATTTTTTTATATTATCAAAGTCATTTTCAGCAGTATAACTTCTATTATTGAATATGTTGAAAATCTATGAAATAATTCAAATTTATTTTTCGGAAATCTTATAAATTTGAGAGTTTGCCTATTTTTAACTAATGAATCTGTGAGGCCGGCGTTAATTGCCTAATTATGTTGTAGTGAATCTTGCGAAGGGCACAAACGCACTCTGAAGTCTGGATCGCGGATTCAGAGAGTTGATTGGAATATACACTACTCGAGATTTCTATTTTACAACTATTCTTTATACAACATTTCCATAGGTACATTAACTTATAAGTTTGTTTAAATCTGTTCGGGCAGAGTAAACAAGAGAAAATTCAAGAAGTGAACTGGAAGGAGTTGATTGGAATATACACTACTCGAGATTTCTATTTTACAACTATCCTTTATACAACATTTCCATAGGTACATTAACTTACAAGTTTGTTTAAATCTGTTCGGGCAGAGTAAACAAGAGAAAATTCAAGAAGTGAACTGGAATGATCAGAAGATAAAAAGAAAAGTTGCTCTATCCGAATAAATTAACCATTCACCTTATTTAGCAGAAAGAAAGTGTGGAGAATGTGGAATATGTTGTAATTACCGGCGATGAAGTTGTCACTTCAGAAGAAAATGCTGGTAACGCCTCTTGAAGGAAGAAGGTCAAACATTGTCAACGGGAGATTACGATCGTAAACTTGTACCCAAAGGTTTAGAACTTGAAGATTTTCTAACCCTTTTATGACCCTTCGATCTGACGTCTTTTGTTGATTTCTCAGGTTAACTTCTAGATTTTGTCTATCAATCAGCGTGTACCTGAGAAGTCGTTCGACCTTATGCTGTCCCCTTTAATTCATTGAAACCCCTCCCCACTCCAACTGGTAAAAGCGGGAATAGAAACTCTCCCTCCAACAATGGGATCATCACTACTACTGCTTTCATTAATTATGGGTCATCCCTATCTCTCTCTCCTTGCTGATGATTTTAAGCTTTTATATTTTATTTTGTAACCCTTTAATCCTGCCGATTAATCCAATTCGCCCTAGATCTTCCCATCGTTTCAACCTGATAAATCTAATCCTAGACCTCCGGCGGCCGGATGGCCGAGTGGTAAAGCATTGGTGTACTATGCAGGAGGACCCGCTTTCGCGTCCCTGGCCTGGTCCCGGATTATTTTCGGGGTACTGGACCCGGCTCGGTAATCCCCGTCTTTCACCATCCGGCCCCCTCCATGGGTGTGGGTGTAGCCCGTAGTTGGAACTGATCCCAACCTCTTAGTAATCTCCCTGATTGGAAAAGGGGCGTAAAATATGCAAAAAAAAATCCTAAACCCCAAACCTGATTTATGGCTTTATTCTCCTAATTCTTTTTTTTGTCGAGAAGGATAAACGGTTTTCTCTAGAACTGCTACCCTCTCCGAGGAAATGGTTTTTTTTGTCAACAGATGACGCTACTCTCCACTCATTAAGAGTACTAAGTGGCGGGGTGAAACAAGCCCTTCCACAGGCTGCCCACCCCTGCGGAAGAGTCAGTCGGTTTGTGGAGGATGGGGAACGACGGGCCAAGCCCGGACCCCATGATAAATATTCTCAAGGGGTGGGACCCGAGACTCGAACCCAGGTCCTCCAGAGTGGAAACATTTCCACGCGGCCAATCCGATTAAATGGTTTTACTATCCTTTTAAAATACGCTTTCCGCAAAGCTTCCCGATTGACTCAAACTGGCTACTGCTTCCTCTTACTGAAAAAAGAAACAAGGAAGGAGAATTCTTTTATTTATTTTTATTAGTTTTTTCGTTACTATCGAACACCGGGAAGTTTTCTACCTGATATTGTGTTTCAAGGGAGAAAACGCCTCAATCGATCTATAATTGCTAAAGTATAAATTTAGTCATAAACCGAAATTAATTATAAAATGTTGACTAATTTTTAAAGATAATATTTATGCTCAGTTATTAGAATTACCGATTTTATTTAATTACTGATGTACTTGGTCTCACAATTCTATAGTGTTAATTAATAATTAGAATTACAGTAGCTTTAAAGTTATATATAATGGCCTGATTACTCTTCTGAATTTCATTTAAATCAATCAAATAGCTGAAAAGTTATTAAGAAAAACTTTTAAAATATCAACTTAACATCATTTTTAAAAAATTAAAGATGAATGTTTAACTAATATTTCATTAAAATCATCAGAATTATTTATTCTTTCGACTAAATTTAATAAAGATTCAATAATTACTATACTTCAGGTTATGTTCATAATATATTTTATTTTTGTTTTGGACAATAAATGACTCTAGTTCCCAACCCATTGGGACAATTATTATAAGCAGCAAGGTGAAGTCAGACTCTGTGATACGCTAGTCACATCCATAGACTACTTGGACAGATTGTAGAGGACGACAATGAATGAATAAGGCCTGATGCATGAATATAGTTTTCCGAACGAGTTATCTGAGTTGAAAATCGAAATGATTCCGTTTTCCTCCACGAGAACCACTGATGACTTCCGATCCACTCTTGGGAAAATTTATTCGTGGGATAAATTTCGGCGTGTCGATCTCCGTTCTTTAAAATCTGGCTGACACTTCTGAATTATGATGATAAGAAAAATCTTGATTACTAGTATACGATTACTTGTTGATTACTAGTAATAGTATACAAGTATTACGATTACTAGATTACTTGTTCCTGATTACGAATTTATATTTCACTTTTGATACAAGTTAGGTTAGTTATATTACACCGCAAGTTAGGCCAATTATATTACCAATTCTGTATCTGGCAGCGGCCACTTATAGCGCCATTCACAGGCGGACCAGCACCCATGATGGGGTCATCCGGACAGTTGAAGGATGGTGTTCAATGGGCCGGGCCAGACTCCCCCTAAAAACTGGAGGTGGATAAGCCAAAGCTTTACCACGCGGCCATCCGGCCGATCTTTTGATTCAATCTATTGTTTGTTTAGCCCTCGCCTTCATCCTGTTATTTTCAAAACGCTCTATTCCTATAGAAGTCGTGGAGGAAGAGAAGACAATTGGTGACAGGGTTTTCCTTCCTGCATTTAATACTCAATGAATTGGAAAATGTTCTCATTTTTTGACAAAAAGAGTAAAATTTATAAGAACTGATAAGTTGATTGAAAATCTGTTTTTCATTGTCATACTTCAAGTTTATAGTTTATGCATAGTAAAATAAATATATTGAATATAAAGTGCTAACCAAAATCGAAACACATATCGTCTATATATAATATAGAAGTAAAGAAAGGAACATTATGAAAGCCTTAAAAATGAAATACTGTACAATATTATTCAACAAATCAGATTTATTACAGCAGCTTTCCTCATATTCTGCACGATAGAAATGTGGAGAATCGCGATTATACGATCGTGCATCGCATTTTTTTGTGGTGAACCATTAATTGTATGAATGGATCAGTTGAAAAGAAGAAGGAATGTGAAGTTCAGACGGATGGAGAAGGGGCGCCACATATCCGCAGTTTGGCTATCAAAAATATTCGGACGTCACAGTCGCTCCGCGGGCCCCACAGAAATTAATTCTCGTTAATCAAGCATTATTATTATTAGTAGGGTATAATTTTGAAGGACAAGTCTTGTATTCTCATTCGAAAATTAATTCTAGTTTATTACAATAAATACAGTTTAAAATTTTATACTTACTGTTTATTTGCCTGTTTTAAATAGGAACGCTTGATTCCCGACTTGTTTCGATAATGACTTCAAGAAACTACCCGATACAACGTGATATTTATGCAAATGTTATTCAATAATTCTAACGATTAATTACGTTATTTTATTGCGGAATACCATTGGTTATAGCTGCATTTGTTATAAAAACAATTATCTACAACAGTAATGACGAAACTGTTACGTTTATGTGCCAATAAACAAATTTAGTGAAAAGGATATATCACATTATAAATTTATAAAATAATTAAACATTTGTAGGTAATGGCATAAAAACAGTTTAAATATATCTTTGCGTTTTATATAAATGAAAATTATGAAACTGAATATAATCTCTAGGTTATTTAATATAGGTTATTAAAATTGTATGATGCAAACTACTTTTCTTATGTGATTTTATTAAAGTTTCCAACAAGAGGGTAATTAGGGGAGGGGAGGGAGTCCATAGTAATAATGGAATCAAGTCAGATGGAGGATGGTGTTCAACGAGCCGAGGCAGAAAAGAGGTGGTCACATTCTAGTGCCCACTTCAGCTCGTCCATAGTAATAATGGAATCAAGTCAGATGGAGGATGGTGTTCAACGAGCCGAGGCAGAATCTCTCCTGAAAAGGATTTTGAAAGTGTGCGATTCAGGAGTTTAAAACCGATTCACCAGACTTCGCAGATTTATAGCAAGCTTTTATTGTGGCATTCCGACCAATTATAAAAGAATATTAAAAAGGGGATATTGGATATTCGAATAAATACGAGTTTTTATTGCTTATTCCTAACAATTTTCTCTTTAAGTTCTTACTAATACGATTCTTTCTTTCTTGTTTACAATAAAAAACATTTTTTATCCCTGATATTTGTAAATTCTATAATATGAAAAAAGGTGCAATCATAGTAGAAAATGCAATTTTGCATAGTTTTTTCGTTCTCAATTAAGTTCCTAAATAAATAAAAGTCATCGCGTAAGAAATTCTGCCTCAGTATACTAATCGCAATTAACTATTATTAAAGTGAATATTTTGAAAATAATATGGTGATGTTAACTGATTATAAGAACATTTATTTTAACTTTAAAACGACTTTTTAAGATTTCAAAATTAAATTTGTTTTTCAGGAAAACATGATTTGCACACTTGCTGTCCTTCAGTAATTTCTTCTCCGAATGCATTCTTTTAAAATTACTAGTTTTCAAGCTGATAAATAGCCTATTTCCAAGTTGGCGGCAGTTCAATTATAATTGTTTTCGAACAATCAAAAATTGAAATCCGTGCTGCAGGGTATCTTCTTTTTTCAACAGGTAGTTTTTTCTAAAAAACCTCAGTAAAGGTAGATGGAATTCAGACTCTGTCAGGAAGGGCTACTGACAGGACCGCCGAAAGAGGGTGACATCGGTGACTTTTGTCATGGGCCCGGCATCGAATAGGACCCAACCGTCGGGCTCTGACGTGTAAAATAACGTGTCTGATAGTTTGCAGTCCGCCGCTAGAGCGCACTGCCTATCACCCCCCTCTCGACGTGGGGCCCACCTTGACGTGGTGAGAGGGCTTACCGGCTGTCACTATGATGTAAGTATATGAAAATAGTCTAATCATATGTCTATTTAAATTTTAATTAATAATACGTTAAATTATAGAAGTAGGACTGAACGTGTCAAGATGTAATTGTATTCCATATTGTCACCATCCATACGACAATATTTGACCCAAGCCTCCTCCAATAGAAGCTAAATCTGTCAAAATAGGAAGAGATATTATGAAAGCTGCTTCCTAAATACTCTTAAGAAACTCAGGAAACAATTATCATCTTATCTGTAATCTTTGCAGATCCGATGATTTCAGATGACGCAAAAATTTTTGTATTTGATAAAAACATGTTCTCTATTTTAAATCGTCATGCTTCCCACTGAGTAAACCGAAACTGAGGTCAAAGTATGTCACCACTTATCGCAAAAATTCTGCATTATTACAGTTTCACAAAACCACCTCCTCTTTGAGAAACCATACTATTCCATATAGCCTTCCCATTCCATAATACCCCCAATTACTCTATAATTATTTAATAATTATAATTAAAATATATGGGAGATTTAATCTTTTATTGAACGTTTTATTATATTCGAATTATTAATGTGTTTTATAAATAAAATATTAAACGTTGACATAATTCTTCGGTATATCACGTTTTGATTTATACAGATACTGTTCTTCTTTTTTCGATATACAAATTCCTAACTGAAATTTTATAAAGCTATTCCATTAATCCAAATAATTAACTTTGTATTAATTATTTTAAAATTATTGCAATTAAATTAAGTAAATGAAACGTGAAATTTTAGGAAATCTAATTTTTTTTTTAAATAATACGTTTTAAAACAAAAATAAAAATATTACTTATTGTTTTAAAAATAAAAAAAAGTGATTATTTTTGAAATCTAATAAAATTTCTTTTCCTATACCAATCATGGGCAAATTATGGCCCGCGGACCACACCCTGTCCGCCACGACGATTTGTGCATACCGCAGTCCGTGCACAATGGTAAGATTTTTAAAAAATATTTTTGAAATCTAATAAAATTTCTTTTCCTATACCAATGATGGGCAAATTATGGCCCGCGGACCACACCGTGTCCGCCACGACGATTTGTGCATACCGCAGTCCGTGCACAATGGTAAGATTTTTAAAAATTTTACCACAAAATGTTAAATTACATAAACATGCAACATAATTAATTAATTAAATTTAGATTTTTACGCTAAAACGTCCCCTTTAGAAAAATCTGGAGTGTGCACTACTCCACTTAACCGATATTTTTAAATAGATATGTATTGGGGAACGAATTTTGAGGTAATGGTGGTGATAGGGAGCGGCCGTGAAAACTCTTTGAAAGCGGAATGTTGGTTTTCGGTATGATCGGAATATTTTCTCTACTATAAATACCGCAACTATTTATCAGAAAATAAAAATATTTTCTTACATGCGGCCCGTGTAGCCTTACAGAAGTCCGTGTGGCCTGGGTCAGAAAAGTTTGCCCATCACTGCTTTAATCGAATAATTAAAGTTTTTCTCTTTAATTAATTGCAGTTTTCTATTTTGATTCTTCATCTATAATAGCGTTTTAAGATTGTTATAGTATGCATAGAAAAGAAAATGTTTTAATTCAGGTATGTAAACGAGTGGGATTTGTTATTCATTATAGACTGCATTGCCCACTAGATGTGTAGAACATAATTATAAGTTAAAGATTTATGAATGTTTTTAATGAGAATAACAGACATTGAAAGTACATCATTTGCTTATAATGAAACTCTTTTTTCCAAATGCAATTACTTTATAATTTTAGTTTTACCTTAATTAAGTTTTAAATTTTCATGCAGATGTAGGTAATTTTCGGTTCTTGAAGGGATACATCTTTAAAAATTTTTTTCTCCCAAACAAATTTTTGATACCATTCCAAATTTTTCCAAGAATTCCAAGACTTGGAAATGACCAAATCATGGCGTCATTTCGAATCGTCGCTGAAGAATGTCTTCACGTCCATACGTGAGTTAAGGAAAGGTTCTACATTGACGTCATTGGTTCGCGTTCTACACGTCGAAAATGGAATATATGACGCTTGGGCAGGAAGGTTCACGTTGGTGATTACCTATGTTTATAGTGATTAAACGACTAAATATAATGTCATATATTTTAGTGTGCACGTTCCTTAGTCTTGTATCTATTATATGATAATTAAATTTTGTGTAAAAAAACGTTAAAAATCCTAACTTAAGAACTATTTTTATATCATATTTTTAGGCATGATTTCTGGATAATTCACATTGAGTGGAAAAGTTTTGTTTTATTTTTATTTAATGTAAATATTTTTGCTAGTTATTATCGAAGTGATTTTGAAAAATAAAATCGAATCAACCAGCCACGGACTCGAATGTTCCTGTTCTGCGCAAGCGTATTAAACGAATAAGATGTCATACACATGTGACACTATCTGGGAAGTTAAGGGAAGTAACGATTTGCTGAAACAGATTTCTTCTAAAAACGCACGCGTGGAACGTGAACTGAATGACGTTATTCTTCTTCGCGTTCACGTTCGCGTCAACGCCTTGCTGAAGCTGTCTATTATAAAGACGTAAACGGTTTCGGACTGAAGCCTGACTATCGATATTTTGATCTAATTTGTAAATGTCAAGTATTTCTAAACCACTAAGTGCAGAATTACTTTACAGTATTTTATTTTCAATTTAATTATTGTTTAGTTTCCAGTATTAATTTTTCACGGTTATTCCACTTCACAATAAACGTGTTTCGACTGCTAAAGATGTCATCTTTGTTTATGTTTCACTGTTACCGTTGACCAAAGATGTTTTCATCAAATCGATTTGGTAAAAAGTTTAATTATATTGATTATAAAAATATCACATATAATAATTAAACTATTTACTACAATTTATATAATTGTCATCAACAGTGTTCTAGAGTGAAAGAAAAGCTATACCATTCTCAATAAAATTATTCATCATCATTTGCATAAAATGTTTTAATGACAGTTATTCTTTTAGAAATTTCGAAAAATTTAAATTAACATATTTATTTATTTATACGCTAACCACCCTATATATAAATGTACTTATGGGCAGCACCCTTATTCTGAGAGATAAGAAACATTAAAATCCTGCCAGCTCTTCTCCAAAAAGATTTCAAAGATTTTTCAAGTCTCTTGGTAATTAAGAAAAGTACGTCAGTTTTACAAGAATGACTGCAATGACTGCAAGATGAATGCAAGCAGCATTCATTGAAAATTAAATTATCCGTGGGCAAATCGCCTCTAATATAGAGTAGAATCTGTATAAAACGACCACCTCCTGTAGCAATCAAAGTTGGTCGTTTATACAGGTGATCAGCTTATACAGGCCAGCTCTTCTCCAAAAAGATTTCAAAGATTTTTCAAGTCTCTTGGTAATTAAGAAAAGTACGTCAGTTTTACAAGAATGACTGCAATGACGGCAAGATGAGTGCAAGCAGCATTCATTGAGAATTAAATTATCCGTGGGCAAATCGCCTCTAATATACGGTAGAATCTGTATAAGACGACCACCTCCTGTAGCAATCAAAGTTGGTCGTTTATACAGGTGATCAGCTTATACAGGTTAATTATAATACAGCAAGTTTAAATAAAACAAATTGATTATACTTTAATAAAATCGAAACGTATGTTTTTGTTACAATTTATTGCACAATTTATCATTTATTCAAGAATACAACATATTTAGTTAGTATGAAAAACTATCAATACTGCTTTGTCGCGTCCACTTTTATTTTTTATAATTTCTACCGCAAAGCAGTGTTCGATGTCGTTTAATTCAGACAACAATTTTTCATTATTTTCTATTGTTGATACCTATTTATTTCTTCAGTATATTTCTTCCAGGATGTCATTCGTTTAAGGTCGTGATTTCCATTGTTCTTCCATTTAGTCAGAATTTTTTTGAGACAATATTTTGTGGATATGTGTTTTCCCCACAAATTTTTCTGCTAATGCTTGTTCAGAAAGACCTATCTTAAATAAAACAAATTGATTATACTTTAATAAAATCGAAACGTATGTTTTTGTTACAATTTATTGCACAATTTATCATTTATTCAAGAATACAACATATTTAGTTAGTATGAAAAACTATCAATACTGCTTTGTCGCGTCCACTTTTATTTTTTATAATTTCTACCGCAAAGCAGTGTTCGATGTCCAGATAACAATTTTTCATTATTTTTTATTGTTGATACCTATTTATTTCTTCAGTATGTTTCTTCCAGGATGTCATTCGTTTAAGGTCGTGATTTCCATTGTTCTTCCATTTAGTCAGAATTTTTTTGAGACAATATTTTGTGGATATGTGTTTTCCCCACAAATTTTTCTGCTAATGCTTGTTCAGAAAGACCTATCTTACTGTCTTCAATCATTTTTACTCGACGTTCTAAATTCAAGGAATTAACTTTCTGAATGGTTTAGTCACTTTTCAACAGCCAAAGTGCAGTGATAGTATCACACGTGTATGAGATTCCAGGTCCGGTGGCTGATTGTTTCCACTTTCCCTGTTTTTCCTATAACACTTCGCCATAGGCCTTCAAGTAATGCTTTTTAACATTATTAATGCAAAATTTAATTATCCTATTATAGACGCAAATCTAAAGAACGTGCATATTAGAAAGATACTAAATTAAAGTAGAAATGAGACCCTGATTTCGTCATTCACGTGGTATCAATGATGGAGAAAAATTCGGACGGTGCAATGTTTTGCGGTGTGATGGGAAAAATTTGGTTCCCATAAAATCGTGGTCGTCATGTCAGGTTGTCTTCCTATACAAGTAGTCCTGAAATCAGTTTTCAGTGTACAGTGAATGATCGGTTAACGAACAGTTCGGATAACGAACAAATTGGACAACGAACACTTTCATGAAGCTGTCTTCAATTATTTTTACTCGTTGTTCTAAATTCAAGCAATTAACTTTCTGAATGGTTTAGTCACATTTCAACAGCCAAAGTGCAGTGTTAGTATCACACGTGTATGAGATTCCAGGTCCGGTGGCTGATTGTTTTCACTTTCCCTGTTTTTCCTATAACACTTCGCCATAGGTCTTCAAGTTATGATTTTTAACATTTTTAATGCAAAATTTAATTATCCTATTATAGATGCAAATCTAAAGAACGTGCATATTAAAAAGATACTACATTAAAGTAGAAATGAGATCCTGATTTCGTCATTCACGTCTTATGAATGATGGAGAAAAATTCGGACGGTGCAATTTTTTCAATTATAGTGGTTTGGCTGAAATTAAATTTAAGTTTAAAAGAAAACGGTACTAATGTAAGCAATAAAGACAGTCAATTAGTAGTGATGTTAAAAAATTAGGGTCATTGACGGTTTCACTTTATGTTTGGTCTATAAAAATGATGAACGTGGTGGGAAAAAATTTGATTCCCATAAAATCGTGGTCGTCATGTCAGGTTGTCTTCTTATACAAGTAGTCCTGAAATCAGTTTTCAGTGTACAGTGGATGATCGGTTAACGAACAGTTCGGATAACGAACAAATTGGACAACGAACACTTTCATGAAAGATTTTTATGTTCGGATAACGAACACGTCACAGAATAAACTGTGGGACTCGCGGACTGACAAAAGGAAAGTCAGCCAGATTGCCGCATGGTAAAGCTGCTGTGGCTTACAATCCTGGAGGCTCTGGGTACCAGTCCTCCAAGTTTTCAGGAGGAGAGGCTCTGTGCTCGGCCTGTTGAATCTGATCTTTCAACCATCTTGTTGACCCCATCATGGGTTCAACCGGAGAGTTGAAGGATGAAGGTTGAGGAACACATTTAATATTTTAAAATTTGGCGGCACACCTAAACATTTTAAATAATAATTCAGATTTAAAATTGGTTGAAGGATGAAGGTTGAGGAACACATTAAATATTTTAAAATTTGGCGGCACACCTAAACATTTTAAATAATAATTCAGATTTAAAAAATGAATTTTTATTAACAGATATATTTTTATATTTATTCTTATTTATTACATTCAGATTACAGACATACTCAACACGGGATAATTAAATGGCGACCCTTATTAAGTTATAACGCCACCTGCGGATTTTATCTTTTTAGAGAAACGTTATAAATAACGACAAAAAAGTTTGGCTGTCGCAGAAATTCGAGGGTTACATTTTTCTAACGATACCCTATTTATAGGAATCGGTACATTACTTCGACTGCAAAAGGGATATCCACTCAACCACTTTTCACTATTAATATGTATCAGGGTTGTCCATTTATAATGAACCCGAGGGCCATAACCATGTTTACTAGAGATATGGAGGGCCGCAGTTACAAAAAAGGAGGAGGAGCTTTGGTACTCTATACGCTATTGTCTCAACAAACGGAACGCATAAATATAACGCTTTTTGGAAACCCTGTCTCAACAAACAGAATGCATAAATATAATGCTTTTTGGAAACCAATTGCTGTTGTCTCAACAAATGGAACGCATAAATATAATGCTTTTTGGAAACCAATTTTATTTCCAGATTAGCAAAACCTTATTACAAAATTATATTTACCAGATTGCATCCACAAACATGTTAAGAAAAAGTTATAAAATATAAACAGTTAAAAAATATAAAAATAGCATGTATGTAATAACCTATTTAATGTAATAAATGAGGGCGGGCAGCAGCATTTACAAGGTTTGGATATTTATATCCATTCCTGTTGTAGCTATCCTGAAAATATGTAAAAGAGAAGGTTCTGAATCGATTCTTAATCATCTTCATGTTAGAAAATCACTTTCACACAAATAAGTACTACCAAACGTTGAGATTACTTTCCGACCAAAATCACAAAACTTAGGAAAGCGTTCGTTAATCACAGCAGTTTACCCATGTGATTTGTTATGAAAAAGTCATTTTTCTACCGTATTATATTATATATATTAGTAAATATACCTGATTTTCATTTTCTATTTTATGTTTCTTCTCATTCATTTCACAAATGCAACGAACTAGTGGTAATATAAAAATTAAATTAAATTAAAATGTAAAATAAAATTAAAACAGATCTCACAATGACGGTCACACCAACATTAGATTCTAATGATGGTGTGACCATCTGGTAGTTTAGAAAACAAAAAATAAGTAAAATGCAGTTACAATTCAAAACTTTAAACTGTAATAGCTAAAATTGACTTGATTGAAAGTCTTATAAAAATGTGATGTCATTGATAGCTTGTTGATCGTATTAAATAAACTAATATTTAAGAAAAATTAATTAATTGAGTTAATATAATTCAATTTTAGGATTCTTTTTATTGATTAATTAATTGAGTTAATATAATTCAATTTTAGGATTCTTTTTATTAATTAAAAAAGTTATAAATAAAAGTGAAAAAACATCAAAAAGTAATATTATATCACAAATCGTGAAAGCCTGGCGCGCCGCCTTTTGAACAGCCCTGATATATATAATTGATACAATTGCATACATACAATTCTTTTACATATATACAATTCATTCTTAATTTTTCGCGGTACACCGATAAAGGTTTGCCGGCTCACTAGTTTGCCGTGGAACAGTGGTTGAGAACCACTGAATTAACTCCTAGTAAATTAGGATTAAATCACGTAACTGGAATGTTTGGATTTAAATAGACTGCTTTAATGCAAAATGCACTTTACGTGCATATGTGTCATTAATAAAAATCCAGACAATTTACACCATTTTAATTTATGTGATATACAATGTTTTTCTTTCAAAAATTCATTTATAAAAAATTACAAACTCTGATGGATTTTTATTATACAAACAAACCGAATAAATAAAGTTTGCTTATTAGAAATATTTTTCTTTTAAACAATTAGATTATGTTATTATAAATCGATAGATGGCGACGGCTGTTCACTGATTTAGCCATACAATTCTTGTTACCATGGTGATAGCACCAAAGTGTTGTTTCTCTCTCTAGGCTAATGCGCTCTCTCACAACAACATCGGAACTAACTCAAGGTTAGTTTTCTGTTAAGTTTAGTTTTTCATCAATTCTCATTTTTTTTTTTCGTTTTAGGATGAATCTTTAGAAAACATAAACTTTTATTAATAACCAAACAAGTTTTGAGATTAATTATTGAGAGAAAAAAGGCTAATGAAGATATTTTTCCCTGATTTCAAGAACACTTTTATAATTTAGACGTGAATTTATATAGAGTAATTAAATTTTTGATAATATGATATAAAATATTCTTTTGTTGAATTCTTAAATAAAATAAACTGCTGCAATGAATTGACGATAATATTTATAAATTTAATGGAACGAGAAAATCACTTGATGAGTTTAAATACCAATAAAATTCAAATAATTTGCAAAATTTCTTTGATAACAGCTTCATTTCTGATAAAGAAATTATATGAACATTTTTTTAGTTTATATTTAAAAACATAAAAATTTATAAAATAGAAATTTAGACTGTCGAGAGGAAATTCTATAAAATGAATTTCAAACTTCCTTTTGCGAAATTATCTGGATGGTGTTTCTGAAGAATCGACTATTTCCAAGATTACTATTACTGTATAGGATTTTTTAAGGAAAAGACAAATATGAAAATAATTTTATATCAAGTAAAACAATCTCAGTAATGAAAATATGAATTTATTCATTCGGGATTAGCCAAACAACATGTCTGACAGGTAAAATTGCAGGTTTACACACGAATCATTTACACACGGAAAAGGCACATTTTACATTACATATTACAGTTTTCGTATGAAAATTAGGTTTACGGATTTTTCATTATTAGATAGATTTCCTCATATATGAACACTGTAAATCTATAATAATCTATCTGTAAAGTGATATAATTATTCCTGCTTATTAATAATTAAATAAAAATTTCATGAATGAGAATATCTACTTGAACGATATCTTCATTTTTATCAATTTCATGAAGTTTCCATTTTCATTATTGAATTTTGATATAATTTCTTAAATCTTACTTTCGTTTACTCATTAATAGAAATGCTTTTCACTATTAATACAGTATTTGATTTTGCATCTCCTCAATTAGGCGCAAGAACAAAATAGCCAAAACAATACTGTATCGTGATCTGACATTAGATATATAACATTCTTTTATGTGCAATTAATTATATGACATGTAATAAACGATTTCATTCAGTAAAAGTATCTTAATAGTCTAATAATTTATTCCTTGTTCTCTTTTATGTCCAAAAAGAGCAAATACTAAATCACCTCTTAAGATTTGTGTTTTAAAATAAAATGTTTGAATGAGAAAATTACAGGCTACTTATCATTTAATCAACATATGTGAAATTTGACAGATTTATTTCTTTTAGAGATTAATGAATAACAATTATAATCTATTTCAAGATAATATGACAGTAAATCACTTCAAAAAAAAAATAGTCCTTATTAGTTAAATTTAATATTAATATTTTAAAATATAAAAATGATATATTATCCTATAATTTGTTGTTTTGGGAAATAAAAATATCGAAATGTTTAGTTATAGAAATGATTTAAAAATATATATGTAAGATATAAAAAGAACAGACAACACTTACAGCTAATCACATGTTTTAGAGAAAGAAGAGACAGAACAGAGATGTGTACATGTATGGAGTTGACTTATTATATGTTAATAAAGAATATCAAACAAGTTAAGTAGTGTCTGTGTGGATCTGATCTTAAAAAGTCGACAGGATATCTGTGAGTACATATTTTAACAATTAAGGATTTAGAAGAGGACGAAAGTTGGTAATACCTTGCGCCTAACGACAATGAACAGTCATCACCATGAAAACCTCAGAACAATACTACGAGAATCGGAATCGTTTAAAAATGTTCTGGAGTTTTTCGAAGGAGAACACATAGACCAAGAACAATACGATAGAATACACAGGGAATTTAAAACAATCAATGGAGAATTTAGAGAGAGTGCTATAATCGTAATGATATTTCGGGCGCTAATAATCTGAATCGGGAAATGAATCTTCCTAAATTGCTTCCAATTCAAATTAAACCTTATTCGGGGGAGTATCACAGACTATTTTGAACCTGTTCAAATAAAAATTTAACTTCCCATGCTGTGTTAAGAAAGCCGTTAATCCGCGATGAAAAACCCCAAGGTTGACATTTAACCGACTATTAAGACTAGGAAAGAATCTATGAGTAAGCTCTCCCTTATTATCAGTCTCCCATCTAATAGAACAACTGCTCTGTGATCCCCTGCGTAGAAAGCCTTTAACATATGTAACCGGTAGAGTATTATAAAATGTGTTCTTGTTTAAATAAGCAGTGCGTGCCAGTGTGTCAGCTAGCTCGTTACCATATAATGCAGAGTGTCCCTTAACCCAACAGACACAGGTCCCATTTAGGGTTACAGAATTCTGAAAACGCTTAAAAACCTCAAAAGCAAGTCTCATTTTAAGGTTAGGATGCCTAATGTACCGTATTTGCCGGCGTATAAGACGCACTTTTTTTCTTTGAAAATAGGTCTGAAAAACGGGGTGCGTCTTATACGCCGATACTCAGTTTTTGATTACATTCATTTCTGGAAATTTCCTCTATTCGGAGTTATGCGATTTCTTTCTTGTTTCCTTGCGGAGTGTGGGAATATTAGTTACGTAGAGTTCAATGAATGCGCATGCGCTTTCATCGACGATCACAGCTGGGCCTAGCATTTCTCAAGTTTGTGAATGGGTCAAAGCTTCATGGGATGCTGTGAAAACAGAGACAGTGGTTAAATCATTTAAGAAATGTGGCATTAGTAATGCAATGGATGGTACAGAGGACAATTTGTTGTATGAGGACTCAGATGCTGATTTAGAAGAGGTTTCAAGTGACTCTTCATTTAACTCTGGAGATGAGTGTCTGGGTCTTGACGAAGAAGATTAAAAGGTGTTCTTTCCCAGATAGATTGGGTATTTGCAGAAAGTATTTGCTGTTTGTATTACTTTATATTTAAAATACTGTAAATTCATTATAATGATCAGTAATAAAGTTTTATCCTTCAAAAATGTGTATAAAAAAGAGGGTGCGTCTTATGCGCCGGTGTGTCTTATACGCCGGCAAATACGGTAATTATTATTATTATTTTACCTATTATTTATTTACCTACGAATTACATATTTTATTTTAGAATTTATTACTAGGGAATTTATTACTTATCTTTATAGAATTTATTACTATATTTATTATTGGGACAGCCGCTTATTGGGCCAAAATGCCTTAGTCCCAACATGTCCCTATTAAGCGGAATCCACTGTATATATAAAACTGGATATTATCTTATAACAGAAAATATTATTAGCATTAAAAACTAAATTCAATAAAACTAACAAAACACTTCAAAGGAAAGCTTTGTAAACCTAACTTTAAAAAAAGGTTTACATAATCATAAACAATATTTTTGAAAGAGAGATAATTCTTTTAAATTCTTTCTTTTTCTTTCTTTTTAAGATATTTCAAACTTTCAAAATAGGGAAAGTTGTGACACTGAATTGAAAAGAATACATGTATATACAACGAACAACAACAAGCTTGAAGATAATTTTTCTGGATGTAAAACAACACTAACTTCTAAAAATAGGACCATCTTAAAATTATGGTGGTATCAATTCCTCTCCACCTTTTTTAATTTTTCTACAATCCATGATGTTGAGAGAGATCAGAATTGAATCTTGGACCCCATCTTTCAGTTGAATGTTTTCCGTTGATTTAGATTGATAACAGAAACTATCAGTTTAATGTTTTATGATTTTGTTTTTCAGATGATTACTAGAAATTCAATCTCTTTTCCTGTCAGTTGTGTGACACTTATTTCCTCCTAAGATATTGCTTATAGAGATGTTACAATCAATTTTCTCTTCTGATACTAAAAGGCCATTTAAAGAAGTAAATATAAAATTTAATTGCTTTGTTAGCTTTAACAAGCTGGATGAAATTGTTATTCCATCAAAATGACCAATTTCTTTTCAATATAATCAATAAAATAAATACATTATTTTGAAATAACATATATGAAATAATAAAATAAAAATATATATTGAACTCTACAATAACCAAAGTATTAAGTAACAATAATAGTCCATTTCATGTATACATGCATAGAATGAATTATTATTGTTTATATGCATATGTTTCCATTTACTAAAGATTAACAATACTAATATTAAGAATTAGCAAATCAATATTTTATCATTTGTCTGACTTAATAAGTAAAGTTTTGTTTAAATTTTATCAGGAAAGCAGATTTTCTAACATTCAATAAAATTATTATCTCCTCTATTTTAAAACTATAGTTACAATTTAAATCATACTCTCATAATAAATCTAAATATTCTATTATTATTATTATACAGGATGGCACATAAGATACACTACAGTTTAAAATATTCATAATTTTCTTATTTTTAATTTTTTTTAAATAATATTTAGAAAATGGAATTTTTAAAAAATTAGTTAATGAAAAATTGTGATCTGTAAATTATGACAATTTTCTGCCTCACAAATTTGGATTTTTTTCAAGGGCATTTTTCCATTACAATTCTCAGAGTATCTGCTCCTATAGACAGGATTTCTATTAGATTAAGTTGTTTTGTTAAGTTGCCATATCACATATGAAATAACCTGGATCCTCCAAGGTTGTAAGTGACTGCTTTATTATGCAGCTATTTGATTATCAGATTTCTGCTCAGATGTTATTTTTTAACTGATGGATCATCACAGGCTATGGATCAATAATAACTCTCTGAGAAGTACACTTAAGAGAGAGAACTATTTTAACTAACTGCTACTATTACCATATATACTCGTGTATAAGCCGAGGTTTTTTTTTTTCTTCTTCTTCTCAAAAAAATTTCTAAAGTAGGGGGTTGGCTTATACACGGATCAAAAAAATCGACTTTTTTTGGCTGGAGAAATTGAAATAATAAGTTAAAACCATAACTTACTGAATGTCTCCTGAAGACCAGGAAGGAAATTTTGCAATAATTAATTTAATACATTATCAGGTAAAATTTTATCTTACTCCATTGAAGAAAAATGATGAAGGAAAACAAGAATGTGCATCGATTATAGAAAATTGAATGCAGTGACAGAACCTGACTACAAACCAATTCCGAAAATAGGTGATATCTTAGATGTGTTGGCAAGGGCTACAATATTTACGTCATTAAACATAGCATCAGGTTACTGGCATGTACCAATGCACCCAGAGGACAATGTCATTGGACATAGCATCAGGTTACTGGCATGTAACAATGCACCCAGAGGACACACTAAAGACGGCCTTCACTATTAGATGTGGTCATTTTGGATGGAAAACGATGCCGTTCGGGTTGAAAAACGCTCCTGCAACTTTTCAAAAAACCATCAAACTGATTATACAGAAACATAAGCTGAGAAAAACCTTCAACTACTTTGATGATATCATCATATCCTCTAAAAATGAAACAGATCATCTAGATTCTAGCACATCTGAAGAATGTATTCTGGGCCTTGCCTAAAGAAAACATTAAGTTAAAGGAGAAAAAATGTCAGTTTGCCTTAAAGGAAATTGATTTTCTAATATATAATATTAAGAGCAACCAAATCTTTCCAAATGCTCCTAATGTGTAGGATGCCCCATGACCGGGCATCCTCCACAGAAGTTACGCCACTTTTGAACTTTCTACACCACTCATACACTTGCTGCAGTGACACACAAAATCACCATACTGCGCTGTCATTCTGCAATGAATATCTATTGGTTTCACACCTTCACTACTCAAAATACTCATTAAAGATCGGTGTTCTAGCGTGGTGCATGTGGATAGCGGAGCAGCCATCTTGTTGTGGACGCTGCTGCCTTCTCCGGCGTTGCAGCATCACTGCCACTTGCCACTTTGTAAACCTTAAGGACCACTACTGCCACCTATCGAATAAACCGTACAACTTTTCTCAATTCTATGACACTTATAAGGTTTTCATTTGAATCCCCTCATATTCTTGCCCATCACTTTGTAAACCTTAAGGACCACTACTGCCACCTATCGAATAAATCGTACAACTTTTCTCAATTCTATGACACTTTTAAGGTTTTCATTTGAATCCCCCTCATATTTATGCGATAATAGGTTAAAACGCTTGCGTTTCAAGTCCAAAAACTGCTCTACACATACCTCACTCCACCATAATTAGTTCAAAATTACGTGTGGTAGATACACAAACAGAGACGATTCCCCTCATATTTATGCAATAATAGGTTAAAACGCTTGCGTTTCAAGTCCAAAAACTGCTCTACACTTACCTCACTCCACCATAATTAGTTCAAAATTACGTGTGGTAGATACACAAACAGAGACGATTGACGAGTTATTTAACCAAAGAATTCATTTCAGAAAATATGCTACAAATCTAACCACAATCAACAACTGGGGATGCAAATACATAAACCA
>AYEL01036264.1:0-55826 GCA_000484575.1 Olivierus martensii
TTTTCCGCGGCACAGTATCAAAGGTTTGATACTGTGCCGCGGAACCACTGCTATAACCTTTAACTTGGTTCCAATTAGCTATATAAAAATACATGTCAGGAAATTTATTTTCTCCTCTTGGCAATATGAATGGAACAACAGGTAGGCACGCGGCTAAATTCTTAACCAATATTCAATCAATTTGGAACTGTAAACATTTCCAACCAAATTTTTTTCTCACCCAAGTCATGGTAACTGAAGGAATATCTCAAAAGATTTTAAATTGTAGAAATGCCAATTGTACTTGCAATAGCAACGAAATTAATAATGTTCAGCATTTTATCTTCAATTGTCCAAACTTTACGGAACAAAGGAATGAATTTAGAACGCTGTGCCATTCTTGATGGTTATAACTGGCCTTGCAGGGAGAGCGATTTTATTTTTAACAAAAAGCTTTTTTATTCATTATGTACTTACCTCTCTAACACTAATGCGCTTGCACCCTCCTACAACTAATTACTGTAATCACGCTACCATATGGTGATTTTGTGTTTGTGCGTACATTCTACTCGGCGTTCTTCATCTTCCAACTGTGAAGTTTACTTTACAGATTTTGTGTTTACCTTGGTGTTTCTATGCAACGCTAGTGAACTTTATTTAATTCCTGCGATCACGCTTGTGACCTAGTGATTGTGCTGTGCTTATGAACTCCCTCGATACTCCTCAATGTTCTCCGTCCAATCACTGTGGTGCTGCACACGTTTGTAGTAACTACCATTTTGGGTTTGTGCAAAGCTACTGAACTCCTTGTGACTATTTTGAGCTGCAGTCACTAGTTTCTCTTCTCCGTATTTCAACTGTGTTGTGACCTTGCGCTGGGATTTTGGTATTCACTCGTCGGACGCTGTTCCCGCCTGACTGAGTTCACTCTTAAAATTGTACTGCCGTGAAATCTTCCCGACTACCTTTTTCAACTAGTCCTCTGCAAGCTGCTGTTGCTGTTTTTCAACTGCTCTATATGGAATCTTTAAAACCTACAGCCTGCTGTATTTTCTAGGCTCATCTGGTGAATATTTCAACTGTATTAGATTTTCAGTGATCTGCCATTCACTGTTCGCAGATTATACACATCTACACACCTAGTAACTACAATTAATCTTCAGTGTATTATGTGTTTTTTTTTTATATTGTTATGAGTGCTTTTGGAACTCGGGTGTTGTTGCTGCATCCTCTCATTTCCTCTAGTGGCCTTTCTTTTGACAGGACTTTTATACTATCTTAATCTTTCCCTCCCCTTCTCACTTCCCTTCATTCTTCAAGGGATATACCTAGGAGTACGCCCTACTAATCCTTTCCATCAAACAAACAAGTTAACGCCCTAGGTTTGGCCGGGACAAAAGCCACCTTGGCGTAACTGGGCCTTACGGCCTCCCCTTTATCCGTCAATTCCTTAGTCTCAATGGACCTCTCGGCCTGGAACAACTCCGGCTGGAGAGGCTGCTTGGTCTGTTGCAGCTGATGTACCTGGGCATGAAGAGATGTAATCTTCGCTTCCTGAACGGCCATCATTTGCGCAATACGGCTGAAGAGAATGAAGATTTTGGGATCCGGCCAGCCTGTTGAACCTCACCCTTCAACCATCCGGTTGACCCCATCATGGGTGTTGGCCAGTCTCTGATGGGTTCTACAAATGACCGCTGCCAGACACAGAATATCCCATGAAGACATGGCGATGACCAAACTAACCTAGCTGATAACTTCGGTGGTTGCTCCTACAAGGGGGCATGAACTGGTCGGGCTCGCCGGCAAGTATCGGGATTCCGGAAGTGCCCTTGGATCTTCTGATATCTGGATTTTGGAGGAAGACATGGAAGTGTGCCCACCTTAGGTTAGGTTATTTAAGCCGCCATATCGCAAGAAGGATACTTAACTGGAGGCGGCCATTAATGGAGACCATCGTTGGCCGAATTGGCCGCGTGGCAACGCTTCGGCTTTCCACTCTGGAGGACCCGGGTTCGAATCCCGGATCCCACCTCTTGAAATTATTTATCATCGGGTCCGGGCCCGGCCCGTCGATCCCCGTCCTTCACAATCCGGCTGACTCCTCCGCAGGGGTGGGCAGCCTGTGGAAGGGCTTGTTTCGCCCCGTTCCGCAGGAGTGGGCAGACTGTGAAAAAGCTGATTTCGCCCAGCCGCTCGCAGGGGTGGGCAGCCTGTGGAAGGGCTTGTTTCGTCCCGCCACTTAGCAGTGGTGGCCAGCCTGTGGAAGGACTTGTTTCGCCCCGCCACTTAATATTTTCCCAGAATAGAAAGTGGCGTCATCTGTTGACAAAAAATAGAGCCCATAACAGGCTGGCCAACATGGGGTCAACCGGATGGTTGAAGGATGGGGTTCAGTAGTCCGAGCCCGGACCCCTCCTGAAAAACTGAAGGGGTGAGACCGAATTTGAACCCGGATCCTCCAGGGTGGTAAGTCACAGTTTTACTACGCGGTTATCCGGCTGACGCCCACCTTAAATATTTGTAGTGTTAAGTCTAAGGTCACCAAGATGTTTATTCCACCAAGGAATTCCCTTAATGAGCTAGCGGTCCTGATGGAGGCCTGTTGAATCTGGTCAACAGTCATTTCTAAATCCATCAGCGAGCAAAACCTGCTCTGTATACCCCAAGGCTAAATTTAAGGTCTTCTCTAAAGGAAGCCCAATTAGTCTTCCTCTGGTCTCTTGACAGATTAGATACATGCAATTCTCAATTAAGTCAGAGATAGTTTGAGCCTAATGTTAGCTCAATGATTTCGCTTCTATTAATAACAACAAAGGTAAGTTCATTGCTTTTGTTTAAGATAAAGAATTTAGTACTTACCAGAAACTCCAATAAATACTCACCCCTTCGGTTGATGTCTTTGCTTCCCCAAACAACATGATTTGAATTAGCATCAATATCAGTCAATAAACAAAATGATTCTTTTGACAGAACTCAGCTAAAAGAAAACAAATTCCAGCGTGGTGGTAGTTGGTCTTTATCATAAGGGAAATACGCAGAGGAGTCTTAAGTTCCCTACTAGCACAATCCCTATCTAGCTTCACCCGAACAAGGTAAGATCCCTAGAACAGAAATCTACATGGGTAAAACATTTACAGTACGTTATTTTTAGCAAAACCACAAGTCCGAGGACCACAATCAGAAGTAAAAGTAAATAACTTACCTTCTTTACAGTTAAACTGTGATTGGCTCTATAAATGGCCGCTGCCAGATACAATATATCCCTCGTGCGATATGGCGGTTTAGTCGGCCGGATTGGCCGCGTGATTTTCCATTCTGGAGGATCCGGGTTCGTGTCTCGGGTCCCACTCCTTGAAAATATTTATCATGAGGTCCGGGCCCAGCCCGTCGATCCCCGTCCTCCACCATCCGGCTGACCCTCCACAGGGGTGGGCAACCTGTGGAAGGGCTTGTTTCGCCCCGCCACATAGTATTTTAACAATAGATAGATTTTGCTAATTAAATAACAACAATATACTGTATGTATTTTATTAATTAAAGCTAGGTTGTTATACTGGATATACACCATTGTTGTGAGACCCATTATTACTATGCTGCCATTATTCTTCCAAAATGAAATGTGGCGTCATCTGTTGACAAAAAAATCTGGTTTACAGATGGTTCTAAACCACTACTTTCTCCTCTTTTCTGGTGCCTTGTGGTGAACGATCTTTTAATTTCACTCAGTGGAAGGGAAGTGAATCATTGTGGAAAGTTTCGCAGGATTGTATCTAAGGTGCTTCAGACAGCTCTCAATATAGTTTCCAAGCGGTGCGATAAAGTTGGATTGATTGTAAATCCAGCAAAGATTGTAATTGTAACTTTTACAAGACAATTGATGGGGCTTATTGAACCGTCACTTTTTGGCAAAAGTTTACAGTTTTCTACTCAAGTCAAATACCTTGGTATTATATTAGACAAGGTATTGACTTGGAAATCACGGGTAGATTTGATTGTTAGGAAAGCCTGTACAGCCCTATGGGTTTGTAGAATCATTTTGGGTAAGACTTGGAGGTTTAAACCTAGGTTGTTATACTGGATATACACCATGGTTGTGAGACCCATTATTAGCAATGCTGCCATTATTTGGTGGCGAAGAGTTTTGCTTAAGATTGCAGGACTGAATTTGAAAAGATTCAAAGGTTGACCTGACTGAGCATCACAGGAGCTATGCGGACTGCTCCTACTGCTGCTCTCGAAGTCCTCTTGGTCATTCCTCCTTTGTATTTTATTGATACGTTTCCACGGACAGTTAATCAGAGTTTACTTAACTGGTGGTAAGTTACTCCGTGATAAAAGTGATGTTTACACATGCTGAAATAATTAAACAGGTTATGACATATTGTCACTGATTCCGTTTCTGGTAGGATCTTTCGTTAATAACGGACGATTCGAATGTTTTCATCGAAACTGATTCAATATTTCATTATTAAGATACGAAACGGAGCGTTTGATCGAACATTTACTATTAAATGCACTAAATCAGTGGTTTCCGAACTTTCTGGGTCTGCACCCCCCTTTTTTCATAAAAAAATTAGTACGCCCTATCATTTTCATAACAGTCTAATTTTATAAATACTTTCTACTTACAATTTAATGCTACAAAACAATATACCATATTTTGTATAAATAAAGTTCATACACATAAAAAAATGTATATTTATTATGATGTAATAATTTTTAATACAATTAAAATTTTGCAAAAAAAACGAAAAATAGAATATTGTATATGTTTAATACAACATAGTATTTAATGCGATGGATGAGCTTATTTTTCGGCACAAATTCTCTCAAATTGGGATGTCATTGAAGGTATCGCTACTTGCAATTCTTTTCAATCACTAAACGAGATCGATATTTTTAATTTTAAAACAACTACTATTTATGGATATGTGTATTTGTAACCCTTTTATTGATTCATTTTTTTCGATACCAATTTGAATTTATTTTTTGCTTGTCTGTCTTAAAAATGATGCTTTTGTTAGTATAGGCTCCATTCTTGTGGGAGAAGAATCTCTTGGACCCACCAAGTGGAGCACTCATCTTTTGAATGGAGCAAGTCACACAGTCACATTCTTGAGATGATTAAGGATTACATGGTGCCCAGATTTAACTTCTTTAGGCCTTTCACTGTTGTTTTTCCCAATTTGGAGGGCTGGGAAGATGGATTTGGGCGCAGTATAAAAGGTGGGCTAATCTGGTTTACAGATTCTAAAACCACTACTGGTGTTGGGAGAGGTATTTACTGTGAGGGAACGAGAATGTCTTATTCTTATTCCCTCGGACGGTTTGCCACTGTCTTTCGGGCAGAAATCTATGCTATTTTCTGCATGTGTTAATATCAATCTCGATAGGAGATACGTTAATTAACACATTTATATCCTATCAGATAGTCAAGCTGCATTAAAAGCACTGGGTAACTCCGGCTTTACTTCTAAGCTGATATGGGAATGTCGTCTCTCATCGAGGAACTGGCTACCGGGAACCAGATACAACTGGTTTGGGTGCCGGGGCACAGAATGATCGAGGGCAATGAGTTGGCTGAGGGGCTAACCCAGGAAGGACTTCGGCCCTTTATCGAACCCGAATCCGCCCCGGACATCAGACTCGATGCATTTGAGCGGGTGGTCAGGGATTGGTTGACAGCTCGGCAAAGTCTATTTCTGGATTAAGGCCAGAAAAAGCTGTTATTTTAGGTCTTTGTTTGCAGAGAACTAAAGAGCCTCTCTCGTCGCATAAAAATGAAGCTAGGATTATCACAGAGCGCTGTCATCTTAGAAGGCATCTTCACCTAATTGGGATAGTTGTCGAGATGGAGATGAAACTCCTCTTCACATTTTGTGCGAATGCGTGGCAATTTCGGGACTAAGATATGATTTTCTTGGGTCGCATTTTCCCGCACCAGAAGGTCTGTTTATAGTTTCATCGAAGAAGATGCCGTCTTTCGTGGTTAAGACGGGACTTCTTACGGGACGATCCTGTTGGGGGTGCGCAATAAACCACCGATAGTCGCAGTGCTAAGGCCGTGCCAAGCACTGCGACCATCGATCCCTTTCCTACAATACATATAATATAATTTTTTATGCGTAATATCTACGATGAGATAATGTCGAACCATTATTCGCATCGTACGTAAGGAATCTCCGCCATATTTATCCACTCGGTTAAAAGATATAAATTATTTTCGGAGAGAATCTAAAGATTTTTTCGCCCGTTTATGACATTCTGACGAAGTGTACGGGCAGCAGTCGTCAGGTTAGATACTTAGAGAAACGAAGCGAACAACAAGAAAAGAAAAGAAAAATGTTGGCCAACACATGGAAACGGTCGATCATTTAAAACGCTTACGAACAGAAGTTAAGTTGGACAAATTTTGTCTAAATGCGTGAAAGAAACTTCTTAGACGTGTTTCCATGGCCAAAGAAAGAAAAGTAATTTTGCTGGCCCAACTAAGTTCAACAATCGTAGCTAAATTTCGTCTGGGATGTGTGAAAGGCTGGCTGGATGTGAAATGGTCAGCGGTGGAGCGGACAATGACACAGTTTGGCATCGCGCCAGCATCGAGCTGTCACTACAGCCGAATCCAATGAAAATAAAATAAAAAAATATAAGATATATTTGTAATCTCTTTAACTTACAAGCTAATTTTGCTTTCATAAATCAACAATCTTTCTCCGGTTAAAGCCGGTAAAAAAGTCGCTTCTCTCTTCGTTTGGAACTAATTCGCGCAATAATTCCGCCTTAAACACTCGACACCAATAAAAGATTTTTACGCAATTCTACTTAGGTTTATTATCTATTAAGGTTAATGCCAACCAGCCCGAATTTACGCCATATTTTAACCACATCGGTGAGTACTTCTTCCAAAAAATTTCGCTAACTAACTCTTTTCCATTATAATAAAACTGTCTATCTATTTTAGAACCTCTTACCTTTTAGCAGAGAGAGAAAAGAAAGAAAGGATACTTTTGACTGATGTTACACCGAGAAAGAAGCTATTTTTATTGTAGTTCTAAAATCGAAGGTGACAATTTAATGATTTCGAAGCGCCGAATGATATCCCAAGGATCGAAAGGCCACCGCTTCTTCGCTATTCGAAAATCGAAGTTTTACCTACATCCTAGCCGTTTTACGTCAAAAATTTACGGAATTCCAAGGGGGCGAAAATCGTGTCGAAGATAAACTGGTTTATAAAATTTACGGTATCAATTTTTAGATATTTTTTTCCCTACCGAAAACAATAAAACACAAAATTTATAACTGAACTGTAAAAAATTGATTTAGAGCGAAAAAAATGATATAACGATAAGTAGGGTGGTCTTTAAGCATTATTCGCTTTATTATTAATGGAAAGAATAAAAAAAATTAAAACCGTAAAACTGTTAGTTAATAGAAGATAAATTTTAATCGATAAAATTTATGAGGAAACGCGTACATATATGTATTTTTTTCCTAGACGGAAATTTTATGTTATAGGTGGGTAAAGGGGATTCGAAATTTTGGCCTAGTGGAAAAACTGTCCCGTTTAATATTCCGCAGTGTCCTAATGGAGCGTAGTGGAATGTTCGGTGTTGCTGGGAGCACGGATCGAAAGGAGGAGGAAGGATTAGAGAGAATATTTTACCACTCCGGTTCGGCTACGGACGCCGTGCTAAGGGATCCGAAAATATTATTTTACTCGCCCCTCCCCGTTACCAGAAATTTTGTATTTAGCTAAATTATATTTAACGAGATGTAAAAGTTCGAATATTATTATTTTTATTCGTATTTTTACAAAATACGGCTTTGGTCGCGTAGTTAACTTTTAACTTTGGATACTCTATCTGGGCTTACCATATATTTCGGCAACTTATAAAGGTGGCCGCCTCGAAATTCCAATTTTTTTTATCTAGAAATCTAATATTTGACTAGGGAAAAATAAGATGGTAGCGTTAGACGGCGGTGCCAACTTTCCAATCTTTCCAGTTAAATAAAAAGAAGAGCTTTCTATAAAATAGAAACGTAGTTTGTTTGTCGGACGGCATCACCCGTCAAACCACTAACTTAGTATCTTTTGTTAGACGGATCGAAAGTACTTTTTCGTGTGTCTGTATTTGTTGTCCGGTCTACCGGTGACTGGTTCTAGAATTCTATGCTGAAACTTTCCGTATTTTTACTCTACTTAAGACGAAAGAACATAACGATTCCGAATCGGTTTCAACCGGGTTAGAGCGATACCACCCCTACTCAAAGCCTGATGGCGGAGTTTGTGACGTCATCAGCAGTAGGCCATTCGTCGATATAGTTTGCTTGGAAGTTAATTAAATTTAATCGATAAAATAATATCAAAAATACAGAATTTTTTATTTTTATTTATGATTTTCTTTTATATATCGATAATAATCATTTCTTTGTATAAAGTAGGCCTATATGAAACTGAAAAATACGTAGATACAGCGTGTATAAACGCATTATTGTAATTAGAATATATTAATATGTATTATCATCTTACCATCAATTTACAAAATTTTAACACGAAAATTTCATTGGTCAAAATGCAATATAATTAAATAAACAAATTAAAGAATTTTTTAGTTAGCATATTCAAGAATTTCAAGTTTCTTTTCTTTTTAGAACAATTTGTATCATTCTTCATTAAACAAAATTTTTTCAGAAATATATTACACGAGGTCATAAAATCATCGTCATTGTATTTTCAGTATCATAATCTTGTTCACAATAAGGATCATTAAAAACAAAACTCTCCTCAAATAGTTTTGTCAAAAATTTTCTTTGATTTTCGAGGCCCAAAAAACCAACTTTCGTGAAATGATACAAATTTGTTTAAGATTACGTACGTATATATCACATCATTTACAACCATTTCTTTTGGGTGAGTCCACCACTCCTATCAAATGTATGAATCATTTCATTCTTACAATGAATTTTTTCATCAGTAGTTAAAATTTGTTGGCAGAAAATGCATTTTAGTTTTTCAAAATGGAATATGCGCGATAACCTCCCAAATATGTAAGCGCATTAAAATGCTTCTAAATTAATTGAAAATCTGCATCGTCAACTACAATATTCGGGTTAACCTCTCGATTTTCTAATGTATTTGATAAATTAATATTTTTATTTCACTCATCATCATCCACTACGTTAATGCGTATTTATTACTCGTTTCTTAAATGGTAATTCACAGTTTATATCGCTTTGGATGCGCGACTCGGTTTCTGTCTCAAATAATTGTCGAATAGAAATGTGATATCGCTCTCCCGCCATCCGCCTATACTTGCCGAATCGCTCTTCAATCGAATCAGTCTGAATCTTACCTGGTGATATGTATGGTAATCCCAACTCTCTTACGCAATAATTACATAATTCGGGCGAACAGTATATAGTTAGCTTTGGAGCCTCCCGAGTTTCTTTTATTAACTCGCCTTTTTTTGTAATCAATTTTCTCCCACGCATCGAGCCAATCTATAAATTTATTAAGAGAGACATTTGTGGGTGAATTTGTAAGTGATTCCATATATTTATTTTTTTCTAATGCTCTTCAAAGAAGTCTTAACATTCATAACTTTTCACCAAATACTGATATACTCAATTAAATTGGCTACGCTTTCAAAATTTGGAATATTATTTTCAGTATCCAATGGATACAATCCATACGACACAAATCTATTAAATATTTATAAAGCGAGCTTGACATTTTGTCTTTCCATTACCGAAGGAGATAATATCTTCAAACCATATGAATGAATTATTTTCGATGTAACGCAGTTTTTTCAAAGTCTTAAATGAAGCGGTGAGAACATTTCCGTTCCAGCCACTACGTATATTACCAAAATCAGGCTACTGGTCATCATCTTTTTGATTAACCAGTTAATATATTGTTCATTTGTTCGAACGCTCTCCATCGTGACACTGGTAGAAAATTATTTTCTGGTAAAATTTTGTTATTATTTGGTGATGTGGGCGTAACATTCTCCTCCCGCTGGTCGAAGACATTGGAAATTTGGTAAAAATTGAAGGAATCGCTCCTTTTCCCAACTTTTGGTTTTTAATGGCGCACCGATCAATTGTCCCGTTTTTTATCATAGCCCGGTGATTCAGTCAAAGTCAGACGATGAGAAACGCCATTCACACTCTTTTATTTACAGAAATTAAAAAAACTGCGCTAGGAAAAAATCACAGTATACTACTTTATTCGATAAAGGATTTTTACCTGTATTTCGTGTTGGAATAAAATCACGTTTTCGGATAACTGAAATCCATTTTTTATGTAACTCTCGGTCTTTTGGAAAGAATACCCGCTAACATTTGGACCATTTCGATAATTCCTACCATAGAAAGGAACTTAGTACTTATACGACATAGCGGAACTAAAATTATTTTGCAATTTTAATACACAACTGATAACTTTAATTACCTTTATCAAGAAACTCTATTAGAAGAAAGTAATTCTATTAGAAGATTGTATTTAGAAGAAATTCTAAGTAGAATCTTCTAATAGAAGGGCCTCGGAATGATGACGTCACGGAAAATATAGGTGGTGGCCATCAGGCTTGGAGTAGAGGTGGTGTCGGTTAGAGCCGGCCGGTCGTATCCGAAAACTAAGTTAATAATAGGATTCCGTACGGAAGAATAGTGGCCGTTTGGCAGGCTAGACGCCATATTTGACCGGAGCGGGCCTTTTCATCTGAAGAGAGTGCGAATAAAGCTTTTCCCCCGTCTCGGCCGCGAAAATGAAATTTTCTGCCCGGATAAAACGGCGCCGAAGGTACGACAAACGGAATGGATGTAGCGGGGGGCCATAGGTAAGGGGACGAGGAAATGCCTAAGCGCCCTAATGTGGCGTTAATTCGAAGGCCGCTATTGAAGAAGTAAGAATAGATAATTCGCTTAGGACGCTGTTTTGGTGGCGCCGTTAAGATTAATAGCCATACGATAAAGCGTCACGCCGATACGTATAACAGAGCGGATTAAAATGATATTTATTTTACCTATTAACATTCGATCTTTATTCTCCCATCTAATCAATCATATTTTTAAATGTTTTTTTATTAGAAATGTCGAACGGTTGATTAAGTAGACTGGGAGTGATAAATCGAATTTCGTTTTCCCTTAGTTTCTTTAATAACAGCTATTAACCGCGGCCCGAGCCATAAATAATTCCCACGGAATGGAAATATGGAAATTACTTCCCCCCAAAGTAGTCGATGGCCATTCCTCCCCAAATAATTTCTACGCTTTTTCGGTTCCGACCTAAAGGGGAAAGTAAAATTTCTCCCCGGCTTTTTTATTTATTTATTCTTCCCCTTCCGTGTTTATATGGGTATTAAATGGCCGCCGATAGTCGGACCCGGCCGACTTTATAACCGGGCTAAATCCGATGTTAGTAAGTTTGGCGTAATTAAGAATTTTCCTACTTGTCCAGGTAAACTCTCTCTATGCTATTCTTAATGCTTAATTGGAATTTAAAAGGTAGATGGAAAAAATATTAATTTTAATTTTTACCGCCGAGATAAGAACCCTTTTTACGGCGCCTTAATTAAACGGACGAAAGCTTTCGGAATCGTTTAGCCTAACCAAAAAATTCCTTAACCACCGCGCTAAACGGGCGCTGCGGTAATAATAAAAAAATAACGTTAAGCGATTCTAACGGATGGTGCGGGCCGGTTATTCGGACCCGTGGCCGAAACGAAAAACCTTCGGAAAAATTTAATGCAAAGTCGGAACTAAAATAAAGAAAAAAATAAATACGGTAGAACCCGGATATCTGGAATCTGGCGGGAACAAAAAACACTTTTCCAGATTAAATCGAGGTTCAATTTTTAATACTGTATAAGACACGTTTTTCCCCGGAAATTAGCGTCTTTACCTGGAATAAAGGCCATCGTTTGTCGATTACCAGCGAAACTTAGCCAACGAAACCGCGTACGGCGTGTTGGTATGGCCAAAAAGTTCCCGTTCCGGTTATGGCCAGCGCGTTTCGTTAAATTCCAATCCTCGGTTTACACTCCGAAATCCGTATTTCTTATTTCTCTAGCGCAAAAATTATAAATTAATTGGTGATAGCCAGGGTTGGGAAGAAAATACTCGCGGATAACTATCGAAATTACGAAAGTAATTTTTTCCCACCTATCGAGATAACACGGTATAGGTAAGACAAATGCCTTAACCGTTTTTGGAAAAGGTAAACTTTGTATTTTCTTCTTTAACCAGATTTGATACTCGAAAAAAGAATAATTTTATATAGGGTAGGTGTTGAGAAAATGGGAAGAAGCGCTGGACCACCGTCCGGATATGGTATAAAGTGAGGTTGGCGGCGGCTGGTTTCGTTTTCGGTCTGTTGGGCCAAATATGTATTTCCGGCCCATACGCCCAACCGAGAATAATTTATGCCACCGGTTGGGCGCCGTTTTAAGTAGGAACGTCTCGGAACAATTATTTTACAAAATTACGCGTATCCGTAGCGTTGGCTGACTGGTGGCGCCTAACCACAAATTTTTAGCTAGCAAAAATTCCGGTTGGCCCTAACTAAGGCTAATTTGACTTATCATCGCGTTCCGCTTTCTTTCTTAATTATCGCCCGTTTAGCTAGCCTGGAAAACCGATAATGTTAAATAATTGTCTAACTGTACGGATTAAGGACTTTTTTCTAAACCGAGTCCTAAATGTTGGTCCAGACAAAAATCCCAAATTATCGACAGAACCGGAAGAGAAAATTTCCCTAGTTAAACTCGCCTTTTCTCCTTATTTTTGCAGCTTAAAGACTCCGCTGGCACCGACCCACAAATATTTTCCTCTTCCACCCTCATTCCTTTTCACTTTTCCACCGAAATTTCCCGACCAAATCTTATTTTTCCCGGTAAAACAATTCGTCGGTTTGTCGACCACAGTACCTTTTCGTTGTTCTTGTACTAACAAATTATACGGAAACCTTAATAGTAGGGAATCCTCGTTTCTACGCGTTCGCGTAATACTAAGCGCCTGTCGATTAAATTCTAGTTATATTACCGGCATCTTTATCGGGATTAAGGTAGAAATTTTACCCCAAAAACCTACCTTAAGTTCAAAAAGGCCAGGCCGGTTTCTCCTTATAAATATGTTTCCGGTGGCCATTTACATCTCCGCCATTTTAAAATCCGAAAAAAAACGAACACGAATTAAATGGCCGATAAAATACTTAGTGGAGAAAAGTTACTTTATGTAGTTCCTCCGGGATTTTGATTAAAGGATTAGGGAACGTTACTTAAGAGTGTTTAGCGCTTATCGAAGCGCTTTTTTCTTTATTACAATCGATGTAACCACAAAGATTCGACGCTCCGGGCTATTTTTTGTTTTTTCTACCTGTAGCCAGCCCGACGCGTCTTTTAAACTTTACCACCTAATCTACCACCCCGTGGCCCATTCAAATATTTAACGAATAATGCGTTTAAAATAGACTTTACGCTATTATTCGCCCATTTTATAAATCGTACATTTTTCTATTAAACTCGAATCTTGAATTTATTTTCTTTTTCTTTTTAATATTTATTTCGTATTTTAAAATTTATTTTTTTTTAAATCTCAAACTTTTGGCCATTTTTTTGCCGAATGCGGATTTTTAAAACTTCATAAAAATAGAATATCGACCCGAGTAATCAAACTTTCTTTTCTATTTATTTAACTTTTTTTATTTAATTTACTTTTTATAATATATCTTTATGATAAAATAAATCGGCGAATAAGACTTTTTTCCCAAATTAAAAATACGAATTATTATAATTAATAATTTTACTAAAATTTGTAAAATTAATGGAAAAATATTTTGACCGTAATTAAATTTATAGAAAGCCTTTAAAGATGTTGTCATTCCTGAGGGAAATTTTTAATCAAAAGTTTATTATTGAGATAAAAATTGCGAATATCTTTAAAAAATAAGAGAGACAAAATTCGTTTTCCTTATTTTATAAAATAAATTACGGATAGACAAAAGCGGAAAAATGTTTTTCATCCAGTGAAGAATGCTTTATATCCTTTTCTTTTTTCTTTTATTCTTCGAAGGGATTTAGAAACAGAATAAAGTAATAGAAAGACGTATTATTGGTTAAATTATTTCTATTTTTCTTTTTTTTTACTGTAACGCGGAATAGGAAATTCGAAGATTGTATGAATTCTCTAGAGATGACACCAGCTGGTGAGTGTATGCTTCAGTTTGTATTTTGAGCTATACTAAACCTTCGATCCAGAGAAAATAGAAATATGAGTTATCCGATATTTCTGTCGCATTTTGAATATTATTATTGTTAATGAGCGCGCCCACCATCCGCCACCAATTTTCCCCATTCGAAAATATTTATATATTTCTTTTTTCGGGTAGTAAACTCGGATTAAAGATTAAGTAAATGTGTGTTTAGAGGAAAAAAACCAGGGCAATTTCGGTAAATAAGTCTTTTTCCGAGTCTTCCAATTAAGCTATCGGAAAGGACCGAGCGAAACTCGGATCCAACAACAAATCTCTAGATGTAATTTTTTGTATCCATTCCTGGATCTATTGTTTCGATTAAAGTCGATCGATATCTCACCCAAAATTCGATAGTAAAGTTAATGCCACCAATTTCGGCTTAAAAGAGCGCTTAGCGGAGTTAAAATATGTAAAATTGCTTTTATATTACGCTTCTAGGCCGTGGGTCGTATATTACGCCACTGTCCATCTATCTCATCCTCTGCCAAGTAGCTTTTGGTGTTAACACGTCATCAATCTATCCAGCCGTGTTAGCTAAGTCTTCTTATATAAGCTTATCCCGGTTGTTCGTCGAATCTGTCTGGTCTAGCGGTAAGACATCTTAAGATATGTTAAAAATAATACGGCAGATTTTTACCAAATAAATGAAAATTTCCAGATGTGTGCCGATAAGTAGCCGGGCGGTTACCCACTTTTGGCTGTGGAGATGTGGCGTAATTCTAAAGACGCGGCCAGGTATCTACGATAAATTCCTCAAAGTGTTAACCTTAAATTGCCACCATAAATATAAAAGTGCCGTTACGCGGTAGTGTCGAAAAGAAATTCTAAAGAATTTATAAGGTAAATAAACTTTATTGTAATGAATAGTTTTACTAGTAGCTTCGGATTAAAATTTATGTTTATAAACGGGTGGCGATGACCGAGTCCAGAATTCCATTTTTACTTTTACGCATTTACGTGGTAAAATTTAATCTAGGAATTATATGGACTCTAATTACGCTACGTATACGTATAGGCGCGCTGGTTTATTATTCGATTCCACTTAAAGTTTTATAACAACTTTATTCCGCGCGGTTATAAACAAATAAATACGTGATAAACGGTTTACTGTAAAATTTTAATGTCCTTTTTTCCTTCCGCGGATAAAAATGCCTAAATATTTATAGTTTATCTATCTGCTATCGATATAAATGTACGATAGAATAATTATAAATATTTATAGCGTTTACTACTCTATTTTTTAAAACCGGTCCAGATTTAACTTTGTTCGAATAAAAAAAGAGCGAAAATTTTTTAATCTTTCGAATAAAATAAAGACTTAATGCATTTCGTCCAGATAACAAGAAAACATCGTGTCAAATTTTTGATATAGTTGTAAAAAATATCCGTCAGGTGTCTTTCGGTAGTATTTTCTCAGGCGGGAATCGCATATTTTATTACCAGACGAAGATTTCCTGGGTAAAAATGAAATTATAGAATTAATCGGCAAAAATACGAAAGTTTTGGTTGGAAAACCAATGTTTAATTTCGTGGTAAAGCTGGTTATTTTTATTAAAGTAAGGAAAAAAGAAATAGGGCGAATTTCTACTAATTCCTTTTTTCGATGGAAACATTTCTATTTTTAATACACAAATATATATTGTTAGATTTAGTACGGAATCGTGTCTACAATTTTTAACCAAATCTTAATTTAATTGTTTGCGTAATAATAAAACTTACCAACGCAACAATTTAAATAATTTTCGGAACTATCAAATTATTTAAAATGTGTCTAGTAAGCGTATAATGAGATTCGTATAATTAGAGTAAATTGGAAACACTTCATTAAACCGAATAATTACGATACAATTGTAATTGTTAGTCATAAATCTGGCCGAGAAGATAATACTGTTAAAAACTGCTTAGTTACTTTAATTACTCTGACGTTGGCTGGCCAACATAACTCATTGGCCATTTTTCAAAAACTCTGCCAACAGACCTAACCTTAAAAAACTGAAAATACTGTTTATTGTTGTACCGTTGTTGTACTTACAATTTCTGATGGGTTACCTGGAAAAATCCAGTTAGAAAACGGACGTAAATGAAAAATTTTTCCCCAGAGTTATTAATTGTAAAAAACAAATCGGAGTATAACGAAACTGGTAAAATTATTCGTTAGATATCGCTGCGCTTCCTTGGCATTAGATATTTTAGTAGGTGAAGATCGACATATTGATTCGCTAGTGAGGTTGTTCTATCCACAGAATAATTCGGACGAAACACAACACGCAGTTTATTAACAGAGAATTATTCTCTTTCCTATACATTTTACCATATAAACGGAGCGTTAAAAGTTTCCCATAATGTATTTTTCGTTTTTTACGCCGCCTTACCATATTTATATAAAATTTATACTGGAAAATCTAAAATGATATTTTAAAAGTGCAGAGACTTATACGGGATAAGTTTCGATTCGATATATAAAACGCGGATTAAACTCGAAAATTGTTCGCTTTAAAAGGTTTTAGGAAATTGTAACAAACTATAATCTTAAAAAAGGATAGAAAGCTGGTATATCTTTCCACCATTATTTTCCAACCCAGACGGATAATCTGAATAGAAGAATTAAAATGGCATAAAGTAGCGAAAATTGAACATCTGGCATTGACCATCGAAACTGTCACCTTTCTCTCCAGCTCCCGTTTGCCCTTCCGCCCCTCTTGGGACAACTGTCACCAACTAAGCACTCTAGCTTATATCTATCTGTCGATTACGTCACATCCTACTCGTTCATCGATTCTTTGTAGCGGACATAAAATCAATCAACATTATATTGTCAGTAGCTTTTCTCTAGTCCCCGTTCGACCACCATGGAACTTTCCAATATTCTAAATGAGATAAAATTATTACTTTGTAAGCCATGGTAATGAAGAAAAACAACAATTATTTCTTTTCTCGGGCGTAAGCTGACGTTTCGGGTCAGTATTGATAAAACAATATTTACAATAATAAATCGGATGTATGTATAAATTAGTGAAAGGCGCTAGGACGAAAGTATTAATTTTATGTTCCAATTAGTCCTTAATAATTTATCAGCTACATTGGTTGACGCTTAAAACTAAAACCGAGACAGCTCTCTGGGATTTGTTTCATTCCGAGGAAAGCCATGACGTATGCAGTATTAAATTAATCGTTTTTATTTGGGACATTTTTAAATATTGTCTGAAGAAGAAATCTGTATAATGGAGATGGCACCGCTTTTACTAATGTTTTCGACTTAGTGGTTTTGGTGATGTAGGCAAGCATCCATTCTACCGCCGCTGATAATGACTATAGACGCAGCGGGCAGCTCGTCTATTAGTCTGTATCCTGACCAATCGTACCATTATTTTTATGTAACGTTTTTACTAATTAGAAAAAACAAAATTAACTTTTATTATATATTTGAATTTTATTCGAATTCGGTCGGGTAGAAAATATGTTTTAAGGAATATAGACTCTCGGCTCCACCACAGGCGGCTATAACTCACCAATCGAATGAATTACTGCGTAATAATCGACCATTGTCGCTATCGATACTGGCTAAGTTAGCGAATAACGTTTGGCTGAATAAGACGTATAGATAATAATCTGTCGATAAACAGGGTTTTCTTTAACCTTATACTGTATTAAATATTTTGCTTTCGATTTCGTCCAGAGTGACGGATGAAACCGGACCAATCGCATTCTAAGACAGACGCCAACCGCCAAAAACTAGTCAGATTTTGTTTACCGTTCTTCCGTTACGACACAAACAAAAATCGTTGTCCGTATACCCCGGGACCAAAGTGCGACAGTTACAGTTGGGCGTACCAGGTAAAGCTTAAAATCGACAACCAACGTATCATTAGCTGGTTACATTTTTCTCCTTACTCGCTCTACATTAAAATTACACTGGCAATTAAATTTTTGTAAATTAGAAAAAAATTGAAATGAAGTTTAAGACGAATATTAAATTTGTAATTATTTAAAGAAGAAAGGCTATTGTCAATTACGGGAGTGGTAGTTAATTTTATCATTCCAATAGGGTAAGTAGGCGAGAGGTAGTAAAGAAAGTTAGTAATGTCGTATGTAATGTTAAATGAGCGATTAAGTATATAAGTACTCGGCTGTAATAACAAAATAAAAATAGCTGGGAGCCGATGTTATCGACCTAAAGCGGTTGTTTAGCACGAAAAATTCTACTTTACAGCGCGCGATACAGTAATTCGACTGGCGAATTAAGTGGATTTCGCTTTATAAATGGAGAGTTTTTTCAATAATTAATTTAAAATATATGATAATCGTAATAAAAAATGATGTAAAAGGAATTCTTAATCTTTCGTTTCTCAGCCCAATGATTCTCGATTCAGTGCGGCTGATATATTTAAACGAAAGACTACTAGCGATTACTTAAAGTAAATCTTCTGGTAAGTTAGTAGGGCCGTGCCAATGCAACAATAACTGTGACAAGATAAAACACCAGTATTTTCTTTCCGCGAATATTTTTAGTCGCAATTCTTTTTGTCTAGTATTTTAGAAGAGTACTTTCGCTTTAAAATACAATTTCCTAAATCTATCTTCCTTTAAAACCGTCTCTTTCGTATATTTTAAGACGTATTTTTCCTTTAAAATTTTCATTTTCCTCCATACTTTCTTCTGAAAACTTCATTTTTCAATCTTTTTAAGTATGGGAATATTTTAATAATTTTACGCTTAAATCTTCGAGAAAATAATATTTTTCGAGTAAATTCGTAATTTTATAACCGCCTTCGGTACTTAAACAATATTTAAATTTGCATTTTTCCTGCCAATGTAGCTTTTTATAAGGCCGATAAATTTGTTTATAGATATTTTTTCTTAAGGAAAAAAGTCTCTATTTACGATAAAATACAGTTTTTCTAACTGTAAAATTCGGCCGACTTCATTAAAGAAAGAGAAAAATTCTTTAAAGCCAGGCGTAATATACGGGATAGCTAAGATAAAAGAGAATTCCTGAGATTAATTTATACTCTAATTTTAATATAATACGCTAGGTATTTATGAGGGGGTAAGAGAGAAAAAGCTTTATCACCCATGGGTTTTCATCGAAGTAAGAACAGGAATTTTTAGATGGAAGATTGAAACAGAAGTCAATATTTGCCGAGTGCTCCGTCCAAAAGCGAGTCAGAGAGAGAACAATGGTGCTGGGCAAATAAAAATGTTAATAAAGACGCACTAAGCTACCGCCCATCTTCTCTGAATTACAAATTTTTGACAATTCGACGTTTTATTTTATAGTTTGGGTTTCTTTAAAAAACACGCATCCACATAATTTGCATTTTAAAGAAAACATCCGCAATTTTTTTACTTTCGAATAGTTTGGGTTTCTTTAAAAAAACACGCATCCACATAATTTGCATTTTAAAGAAAACATCCGCAATTTTTTTACTTTAATTTTTCAAAGAGATATTTTAATTGAATAGCTTTCATTATATTTGTATATTAAAGGCTAAAAGTTTGCCTTCTAAACGAAAGAAAAAAGAAATATTTTCATCTTTATCGAAGAAACACGAATATTTTTTTTAAATGCGTACGTTTAGAACCACGTCATATATTCGAGTTATTTTGTCATTTAGCCAGGTAAAATTAATATAAAGATAAAATGTCCAAAGTGCTTAAAACTATCGAGATACTCGGAGGTTAAATATGGGGCGGGAAAGGCTGAAATCCGGCATACTTTTCAGGGAGGAGATTAAGTACTATATCTATGTGAGAAGGAAAAATAAAAAAATAACACGAAACTAACGTTGTCGAACATAATTATGACCGTTGGAAGGCGGTGACCCGGAAGGAATTGAATCTTTCCATGGCAGTCCGATCACGCGGGAGGACCAGCCAGGCTAGTTACCTCTAAACTCGATGTCTTCAGCCAGAAATAGTACTTTTCTTCTTTTTCACTCTTTTCTCGTGTTTACTTTTTTGTAGTTTTGCGTGAACGGAATTCGTTGCTAAGAACGTAACTCGAAAGCTTTCTTTAAATGTTAGCCGCGCCATATATCGTGACAAGATGTTATTTGCCGGTGTCGTGATTGTGTCTGACGCATTCTTACTATTTCGATTTACCGTTTTGGAGTATTTTTACCTCGGAACATGTCCATTGTATCGAAGCCTTTACCAGATTATAGTACTTTTTCTACCGGGCAAAAAATAGCAAAAATTTTATATGATAAAATATATACGGGCAAAAATAAATAAATATATTTTATAAAATTGAGTGGCAATTTACTCGGAAATTAGATTTATCTTCGACGCTTCTCCGCCAGTCTAAAGCGCTATTTAAGCGAATTAAATTACTCCTAGAGTTAAATCTGGAGGAGATTTAACAGAACGGTGTTAAAGCTCGACCAGTTTTCCTATTCCGAGTAATTTAACGCTCCTAAATAGCGCTTTAGACCAATTATATAAAAGTAATATACAACTTTAACTGTTATTCGATATAAGATAACAAGCTCAACAAGTAGGAGCCGGATGAAAAAGGAGTTTTTTTAAATTGATTGGCTCTTCTAGATATTTGGTATTAGAGTTAGGCATTCCACAATCTATGGCTATGGCAGCGCTGGATATTGCCACTCGACTCGACCGAGCGTAAGTGGCAATAACTGGAAGTAGGCGGCGATAAAGAAGCTCTACCTAGGGGATAGTTATCGAATGGAGCCGAAATTTAACCACATCTGTTGTCTGGGTAAACTCGAAAATATACAAAATGCCAATTTCTCTAATCAATTAAGACCAATAGGCGCCCGTAATTGTTATTTTAACGGTCCTACCAGAAAAATTACCAGTTTTGCGTGATAAAAAAATTTGGCTCACTATCGTAAATCGTGTTGTAAAATTGTGGGATCTCGAAACACGTCACGTCTGGGTTACAGCTGCGAGTATTCTCAGGTCACTTCTGACCCAGAACACAGACCGAATATATTATTGGAACATTACAACGGTGGAATTCATTGATTACGCGTTAAATATACGGAGTACTGTTTTCAATGATCCACACCTTTAGATGGATGTGCCGAAGAACGTTATTCCGCCGCTACAAGTAGCGAATTTCAAATAGATACGTTCGTCGATTTTTTTTATTAACGAACTTACGGTTACCGCCGAACTTTAAACACAGATACGTTTAATACAGTTAATTTATTTGGACAACTACACGCGATTATTATATTTAAATGCGAAATTTTCCAATAAAAGTTAAAAGTCTATTTCGGCAACGAATTAAAACCATCAGAAATGTCCAAATAACGTAACTTTAATGGACCGAGTAGCGCTACGGATAGAACTAAATTAGATTCGCTACCTCAGGTGTAAAGCGAACAGGTGTGTCTGACGACCAAATTAATCCAATGCCCGAGGGTTGATGTCCAAAGCGATTGTTGCGGATCACGCTACAAATGTAACCCGAGTCCAAACGTGTGCCAGTCAAAAACCGTGTCTACATATATATATATTTATCTGTAAAATTTTTAAAACCTTCATATTTAATACACGAACAACATAGGCGTAAATAAATTAAAAGGAGCGGAACTGGCTATAACTCGGTTTAGAACGACAAAGAAAATAAAAAGTGTATAAATTACGACCCGTACCAAATTTTTCCCCCAACTAGCCGTATAAATATTTAAATGAGTAAAACTAATATTTGCCATCGGAAAACTGTTGCCGTTTTGATGTATAAATTTTACAAAGTTATTTAGTCACGCGATAAATTAAAAGTTTTATAAGGCATTTAAAATTTATAACAAACGTACGTATAGAGCCGGTAGATTTTTGCGCTACCAGATCACGCCAACCCACCTAATCCTTACAGTCAACAGAGTCGAATTAACGACTGACGACATAATCGAAACCAATCAGTACTTTTGATACGAGTCGAGCAATTTTGTTCGCATTTTTTTCCCCGAGAGGGGAAAAATCTTTGCATTTTTTATTACGTGACGAAATTTCTCCGCTCGGAATTTTATTAATAGAAAATTTGTGATATTTGTAAACGTTTTCCAAGGGGATCCGATTTAACCATATTTTCCAGGCATTTAAAAATCGGAAGCGGAAAAAATAAAGAAAAGTTTTCCATAGGCTCGCGCTAAAATCTATATGACACGTTAAAACACGACTTTTATTTTTAATTTTTACAATTTGGTCATAACCGTTTAAGAACATTTGCATAATTATTATGGAAAGAAATTTCCGTTACTACTCGCTTCTTCAACAGTTTCTAATATTAAAAAAAGAAAATATTTTTTTTTCTCTTTTAACGCTTTTAATGATAATGTTGACTGGCTACGGCGGTATTTTCGCTGGCATTTCGATGTTTTTGTTAAAATAGCAGCCGCGAAAATATGTTAATCCGCTAAATTTGAAAGAAGCTTATTTAGATTTCCGTCTGTAAAACTAATTGCCTTTTATATTACTTACTCGAAAAATAATTTGTTCGCTTATTTTAAAACATTTAAACTTCTTTTATTTTACGTTAACTTTCTTTTTTAATATATATACTGTACGTTTTAATGGTTATTTACTCCATTAACTTATCTAAATTCGGAATAACTTTATTATTTCCTATCTAAATTAAGGTAAATTCTGTTTATTTTTGCTCCGCCACAGCCGTTCTTTACGTAATAAAGATTTTTACTTTGTTCCAGCTAATCATCTCTGTGTTTGTCATAATGTTCGTCTACTCGATCCCGGTGACGAAATCGGCTTAATCCTTCTATTGTTTGCCATCCTTTCGTGTTTTCTTACCTCGTTACCGCCTTTTCTTTCTAGCCTTCGGACCTACGTGACCTTAATTTTATTCCTTTTAATATATTTAACTGCCTATTTAAATTACGCTATCCCAATTGTTACTTTTTAATATGGAAACGTTATACTTAAAGCTGTCGAATTTATACTCCGTCTCGGCTAAGAAAAACTAAAAATAAAACGAAAAAAATACTCGAAAGTAACATTTGGCCAGATTTCTGTCTTTCCGCTTCGTTACATTTCGACTCTACAGATTCTGCTTCCCTCGGCACTTCTTGGGACCACAGTCTGAAAGTCGACCAATCACTACCATTTTTTTTTTTTTTTTTTCCTTTAGTCATTTTTTTTTTTTTTTGAATCGAGGCTGTTGGCAACCAAAACGAAATTCTGTGTGTCGACTATCAGTTTTTCGACAAAAACACAAACTGTGAAAGTTTGTTTGATGGAGGTAACATTTGGTCGTATATTGCCACCGCACCCACCCGCTTTAAAGTCGATAAAAAAAATAATAAAGGATAATTTTTTTTCTGTAATTAATTGGCATTTCGATGGTTATTTTCCGCATTAAAGAAAATAGAAAAAGGAATTTAGAGGTAGAGCGGGTTTAGAAAGGGCGTTTGTCGGTGTGGACAATCTTTAGAAAAGATTTAACGGATGGTGATCCGTTACGCTTGTCAGATGGTAGTTACGTTGACAGTGGAGTGCGCCGCTGCGCGACTAACGGTGCGTAGTGGTTTTGTGTGAGAAATGTCAACTGTTTACAGTGGCTGATAGCGTAGACGATCTTCGGTTGATATGGCAGTTCATTTTTAAATGTCTTAAAAATCCTTATACGGTCTTTCCGTCTTATTTTATATTTGAGTTGAACAGAAGTAAATGTCGAAATATTTCATTCTGTTAGTTTCGTGTCGGTGCATTAATCTCATCAATCAAATATATTCTTTATCGAGTGACTAACGTAGCGTAAAGAAGTCGATAAAATTTACTTCATTTTGATTTTTCTCCAAAAATTATTACGACCGAGACACTCCATAGCTACTATAGGAAAAATTATTCTGTTATTTTGTTTTAATTAATAAAAGGAATTTCGCGCGGCCCAACTACAACTTAATGTAAACAACTAAGATTAATATTAGGCTTAAACGGCCAATATCAATTATACAGGTGCACTCGGTAATACTTTAGTCGTAGTTAAATCCTCTAAGGTGCACTTCCAAAGCACTCGAAAATTGATCATTACTCGTTAAACCATTCATCTAGGGATATTATTCTCTTTAATCTAATAATTAAATTAGAAATATTATTTACTTTTTTAATATTTATTTTTATTTAAAATCCAATGCCAAACGTTTGGTCGGTAGTTTCTATGGCTGGGAGACACGGCCGCTTTAAGCTAATTTCCATTTTAATAGTGGCAAAATTCGTGATAATTTACGCAAATAAAAATTAAGTAAAGAATTTTATTTCTTAAGAAATTAATTTTGTTAGCATATTTTCGTTAATTCGATACTGGAGCTGCCGAAAGTTATCGAATTAAACAAGAAACTTGCAGGAATTTCTTGGAAAAATTCAACGATTTTTGGATAGTCCATATTGTATTATTATTTCGGAAATTTTAATATTTTAGAAAAGAAATGGCCACCGTTTTCGAAACTTAATTTTTATAACATTTGAAAAAATTTCCATTTTTGTTGACTGCATTTTCTGTTTGATCTCCTCGATCATCACTCAAATGTTTGCCTCACTTATTCCTGTCTCGGCTTCCAATTTAAGGACTTCCATTAAATTTTTCAGAGCTTTATTTCTTCTATAATCTATAAATAAGTTGTTTTTCGGTATTTTTGAGAAACGTAACAAGAAAGAAATGTTTCTTTTACGCCTCTTTGTATAATTGGCCATATTTTTTCTCGTTATTAGTTACAAAATGTCGTTGTCAATTACGGCTCTGTAACGCGTCGTTATAAAATATTGATATTTTGTTTTTCAAGCTCATCCCCAGGCGCAGCGCCGAGGTAGATTTTCCAAGCGTTTAATTGTATGTGCAAATTATTGGATTGCACTTATCCGAAAAATTTTTCTTCTTACTCTTCAATCTGGTAATATTTTAATTGGCAGAACAGTTTTTTCCTTCTCGCCTAACCGAATTTTTCCTATTTAATTTATTTATTCCTTTTGTTTATTTTCGTATCTTCTAAATGACCTTCTTTTTAGAGAATATACTATTCTGGCGTAATCTTCGACCGGTACGTTTCTTATTGAAAAATTTATTCTTACCACATTTTCCTATGGCCATTATCATTTTTCTGAGCCGCACTATTTCCATTATGGTTTTTGCCATTTCAATATTTCCTTTATAATAAAGAAAAAATACTTCTACCCCTATTCTTCTTATAATGTTATCTATCATTCATTTACTATTTTACATAACTCCGTCTTCATTAACATATTTTTTTCTCGCTAGATTTTTCTTTCTAATGTTGCGCATGCGCATCCTATTTTCTATGATAAATGTTGTTCATGCGCAATATTTTTATTTTTTGTCTCTGTTGTTTTCTGTTGCCCTCTCTTTCTCTTCTGGTGTTTGTGTGTCTAATCTGGACGCACCGTAATTGAATTCTGATACTGTTTCGATTTAAAGGAAGTGAACTTTTGTTTTTAATCTTAATCCATTTTGATTCCGTTCACGTTTACCCATTAAGCGTCTCACTATCGATACTATAAGAACGAGAGTTGGCCGTGTTGATCTACTCGTTCGTCATATTTTAACAACTAATTACGACGCTTCGGTTAACAATAAGAAAGAAAAGACGAGCTACAAATTTTTTCTGCCGGAAAAACAAAAAAGAAAATACATTTCGAACTCGATATGAGCGAAATTAAATATCTATCGACTTACGAATACGAATTTATCATTGTTGTAGATGGAATAATAAAACAATGCAAAAAGAAAGAAAAGAAAATTTTTTCTACTGTATATTATTTGAATATCGATCGATTGCTTTTTTTGTCATTTTCCTACTCATTTCTTTTAAATAATATTTTCTCGTAAGCTTTGTGTAAGCAAAGAATTGTGGAGTAATCGAATTTACATTAGGTGTGATGTATTATCTCCCACCTCCTAGCAAACTATTCATATCGCGTGAATATCTCATGAATAATTTGTACGATAACAGATGATATCTTTTTTCTTCCATTTTCAATGGTTGTAATTGTACCAAATCATATTAATATACCGATTTTAGTTGGTAATTGTAGTGATTATGGTGCGTATAAACCGAATTTTTTTCTTCCGCATATTTAATAATTTGCCGCCGTATGATTATTTTATATTCTGGTTATTTAGTTATAATCTCCGGTTAATCGTGTTATTTATTATCCGTTAATCGGGCTTGTTAAATGATGGTATTCGTCAATTCGTATGGTTAATCAGATAATCACTTTATTTATCCAGTTCGTCATTGGCCGTAAACGCGTGAGTCTGCAGCAGAAATAATAATTTATAAGCGAGAATTGTTTGGAAAATGGCATTACGCGAATGCAGTAAGGAAAAAATAAAGTACAACGTAAACAAATGTAAGGAAAGATGTTTTTTCTCCGCTATGAGTTGTGTTGTCGTTTTAAGCATTTCTCCCCTTCCTTACGTCCTTAGAGATACTTTGTTATGTTCTTCATCCGGTATACTATTGTAGAGAAGCTTTCAAAACGCTTTTTTCAGTGAGCGCTTACCATAAATTCTACTCGAATCTTGATGTTGGCACCTAAGAGAGGTGCTTCGGCATAGTTCCCGACTCATTTCTCAAAGGCTTTTCCTATCGCGCCATGTTGGTCGAGGCATTTTATAACACTTAAACATTTAAAAAAAATCATTTTTACGCCATTATTTTTCACCATTAATTATCCTGGTAATAACGGTTTTTGTCGCTCTTACATTAACGCTTTTATTCGATAGACCAGTGAATTTTTACACCACGATGAATAATTTAGGAAATATTAAAATTAACACCCTGTGGTAACGGTTTTATGAGTAAAAGATGGTCACATAAAAGTAACGATTTCTAAGCTTAAGTTACGCCACGCAATTATTAAGCGGGAGAAGGTAAAATGGTGGAGAATAGCCAGACATTAACTCACCGCAAAATGGAGGATTTTAAATAATTTAAAATGTTGGAAGATGTCGATATATATGGGATTTAATTATACAGTCAAAAGCGGGTTGAAGAAGCCGGAGAGCACAATGGAAGAATCCAGTACAGGTAGCGCCTCCTTTCTAGGCCACGTGCAAGCGCAGGGGACGATGGGAAAGATGCTAGAGCACTGTTCACCCGGACACTGTGTCCTATTCTCACTTAATCGTTCCTCGCTACTAGATTTCTGTTGTTGGGCTCGGTGCCAGAAGCGATCAGAATGTAGGAGATGGTGTTCGCAGGATACTGGAAAGACTCTCATTATCTGTCAATGAATATCAGGTAGGAATCGGATTGAAGTAACGTCGTACTTTCCAGCACGACGCCCTAAACCGTATTAAGGTAGAAAGTTAGAGGAAGAAATCATTGTCGGATCATTGGTAGTTTGTCTTTCTGCAATACGCCATATCCAATGTCCTACACTCTTCACGTCATGTGACATTTCTGCTATAGATTAGCCTACTTAGCTCTTATCTTAGTATTCGCTCGAGACGTTACGGTATAATATTTTAGTCTTCGATCTTCGGAACAGAGTGACGCTGTTGTCCTGTCTATTCGTTTATAATTCTATCGATTGCTCGATGTGAATAATCACCGAGGACATCGAGGAAAAGGAATTGTGTCGGCACCACGGGAGCCGAGTTTGATTAAAAATATAAATAGTTTTTTTGATTTCTTAGTTAATTGTTTCTTTCTATTTTCCGATTGGATTTTTTAATTCTTTTAAGTACTCGCCCGATTATCGTTTCTCATAAATGTTCCCGGAGGATAATGGAGATTAGCGGACAAGTTAAGAGAAACCAAAAGTCCATCGAGGCGTCTCCCATTGATCCAAAATCCGCGATTCTGGCAGATGCTGGTCAATAATGGCCGATGAGATTTTTCGATCACTTGTTTGGTCAGGATTCATTTTAAAAAATCCTACAGAAATTATCGATTTTTCTTTTTTTTTCCGACAGGGAATGACGAATTTCTTTCGTCTTTAAAGCGGCAATCTCGACATTTTTAAATTTGGATTTTTTAAAATATTCTAAGCAAAATGGACAATTTTCTCTTCAGATGGAAATTGTCGGGGCTAAAATTAGTGTTAATTTTGAGTCGATTAGGAGGTAGGCGAAGTGCAAATGAACTGCTGAAAAAAACTACACATTTTACAAGCCCATCGAACATTAAGAGGTAGGCTACGTTGTTCATGCCTAATTTACAACAGCTGGTTTAATCAAAGAGTTCTCTTTTCTAACTGCTGGCGTAAAAGATTGAAAGCCTGCAGACATCTACATCTTTGGAATAAAGACATTTATTCGAATATGGCGAATTGCGCTAACATCTCCTACAGACACGATACGGATAGAGCCTAATTAAGTTAGGCGAGAGAGATTTTGGAATACACTTTATGCCAGAAAAGCCGAGTCGAGATGGGATTAATTAATTGAGACGATAGAATGGAAAGGCAACATCGATTATCTGCAAAAAGTTTTACAAGTTTAGATCGAAATTTCTTTGTTCTATAACTGCGGGTCGATGATCGCTCGAATCGACGCGGCTTCTGTTGATGATGGAAGAAAGAATATTGTCCAACTGTTTATTTTTGTATTTTCCTGCTGGGAAATAGCGTCGCTGTTTTCGGATCATTTATTGCGTATAAAAATTCCACAAATATCCTTACTGACCGATTTTTTCTATTTAAAACTTTATAATTTAATGCGCTTCCATTTTGAAACCTATATAATTTAATTAAGCGGCGTAGAAATGGGATTAAAGTTCACTTCGGAGTTTTAAAATTAAAGTTTGCCGACTAAAGAAAACTCGATTTATTATCAGGTATAAAAAGAAGAGAATTAATGATATAACTTAAGGAATCATTAAGAAGAATAATCAGCTATCGAGAGTAATCAAGAATAATTGACAAATTTCGGTCTTTAGCGGCTAACGATTTCTCTATGGTCTAAATTAAAAAAGAAAGAACAAAAGAAATTTAGTTGTAGGAAGATTCGATATAGTTCTATCGACGAATGCGTCTCAGAACTGCTAGTAAATCGTTAGAAATTAGCCAACCGTCTAATGACTACGTAAAATAATCGTCTCGGAGATGTTCTACCCCTACATAAGAGTTTAGCGGGCTAATAGGCTTCCGGATCTCTCGTTCTCCCTCATTAGTTTTCAGCTAAGGGATGCTAATAGTCGCTCGCCTTCGGTTCTCTCCTCTAGTTCCCTTAGGTCTGCCAAACTGTCAACTCATTATCTTTATATAAGACCAGATAAACTCTTCAAATTTGGATACACGAGAATTTTGAAATTCGATAGTCTCTACCTGAGAATCCATAATGAATACTTCACCAATACTCTTAGACGTCTGGAAGACACTCTACCTCGGCTCACACGCCCTATTAATTGATCGATCCCAACTTTGTTATAAGTATCGCCATATCTTCCGATAAAGTTGCCGATTAATTTCTTTTTTACCAGCTGGTGACTGGTTACCTAGGCCTTTAAGTCCGAGACAAACTGGCAACACAACGAATCACTATCGCGCAATGCCCGGAAACGATGCCAAGGTGGTTCCATCCTCTAAACGCATATTTTTGGCTCTCTTCACCGGTACCGTTCTAATTAACATATCCAAACTTGGTCAGAAGTAATAATTATTGCGGTACGTAGTTGTAACTTTGCTAAATTTTACAATTTATTTCTGTTTCATTAATACTGGAAAATTTAATTTTCACGTTGTCGCCATACCTCGGGGCCAAAACCGAGTTAAATTTTGAAAACGCACGTGGGACATTTCAAAGTCGTTAAAATGATTCCCCAGGGCGTTTATATTAAAATAAATTTTGCCGAAGAATAGTTAACTTAAAATGCCAATCATTAAGCCAACATAAACACGGAGTTAATTAGCTAAACTCGTCTATTATTCCAATTAATTTCCAATTGGTAAAATTGAGATTTTTAAAGTCGGTTGCCACTTTAAAAATCTCAATTTTTAAAGTGGCAGTCGAGCATCATTCTTAATTATTATTTTCTAGGCTCGAATCCGACAGTAAAAACGGCGGTCTCTAGTAAGGAATTAGTTCTTTAATTCCGGAGAAGTGACAGGCTGGAAATGACAAAATGTCAGTAAACTGGCGAAAAAATGTAGCGAGAAAGAAAAAAATTCCATTGTTAGTTGGGTATCGGTTTTGATAGGATTAAAAATTCCACCACCGCTACGAGACCCGCGGGTATCAGGCGACAATCGATAGGCAGTAATGGAGTTGTACGATATTTTGTAAGGTGCGATGGCACTCAGTCTTTCCCTCGATACACTCGCTTCATAAACTACTACCTCAGGCGTGCGAGCGTAAGTAAGCCGAGCGATGTTAACAAAATAGTTATCTGGTCGTAGCGCGGCTAAAGAATTCTCAAAATATTATATAGCCTTCGTTAACAAATCGAATCTTCAATGGAAACTCGAAAATCACCAGTCTGATTCGTGTGTTACGTATATGGCCGCGTAATATATTCTCCTGGCGAATAAATTCCGAGTCTTCTTAGCACATATTTTACTTTTAAATTAAAATAATTAAAGAAGTTTTGTATTTTCGTGGTAGAAACTATTTTTCATCTTAAAAGTAGTTTTCCAAACAAATGGTAGAAATCAATTTTGGAGAAGTGGAAAGAAAAATCAAATGGATTGAATCGCGCCTAAAGTCTCTACCATAAATAAATACTGGAGAGGTTTAAATCTGAGGATGGCTTTCATCGACCAACACTACATTTGCCACTTAAACGTTAACATTACTCGGCCAAATTCAAAATATTTATACACGGGTTATACGATATTTAAATATATTTAAATTTAAAAGGTATAAGTAGTGATTTTCATTAGTATATACGTTATAAAAGGCGTTGGATCAATTCCAAAGCGACTTACCACCATAAACTCGAGAGTTTTATCTGGAGAACGATGGTAAATATCCTATAAAATGTCTAGCTTCGGAAACTCGCGAATATAGTTTGGCAAATTTAATAAAATATCGGCAATACGTAAAAATGACGAGATTAACTCCTCTCGTATACGAATTTATTTATGTTCGACATTTTACATTGGTAGTCTATAATTAATTCAGCTTTTAACTATAATTTCCATTAAGTACTCGGTCCTATCCGGCGTAATTAATCCGTAATTTAATTTCTGTACAATAAACCCGAAAATTGTCCAATTATAAATTTCATAAACAGCCCAGGAATATTCTTATGCCTACGTATTAAGTTATCAGAATGTCCAAAGCTGATAATCGATAACCAGGAGAAAGAAATGCATTCGAATAGGATATTACTAGGATTCTGAACACGTTAATTGGGTTCAGGTGTTCAAGATTGTTAGACGTATCGCTTATAGGAAGATTGGTTTTATTGATTATACTCATCAGCGTGAAGTTTTGATGCCGCGATAAAAAGTAATGATAGGTACTAAACGTGTGACGGTGAATAGTTTGTATATTTAAAAAAAAACAGTCTAATGAAAGTAAATCGTGTTTGGCAAAATTCTGATGGAAGATAACTCGTTCGTTTTGTGTAATTTATATAAATGCAATTTTCTAAGCAAAGAATCTTTTGATAAATACGATATTTGATGAATATGATTTGTATATCGGACAAGATGTATGATGCAATTAAATCTCGAGAAATGTAAAGAATGCTTAAAGGAAGAGAATATTGTTATGGGGATGAGTGATTTCTGTAGATTCTGCCGGCCATTTGTGCTTCGTGACCGAAGACAGGAGCGCCGTAATTATCTTTCATCCAACAGTAAAGGGGAGGCTTAAAGTTGAATTTAAAATGCTGTTTTTAAGACCATTCCATCAAATAATCGTTTTTTTTTCTAATTTTTCTCTTTCTTATAACAGATCTTACGGTGGTGAATTATTTTAAAGATTTTCGGCTAGGGTAACTATCGAATATATTACAGCGAATCCCCCAAAAGACACGGGTCGATATTTAGACTGTTTGGCCTATTGCCATTTCCGATTCATCCCTATCTGATCCGTGTCCATATAAATCTACAGAAAAGAAGAAACTATTTTGATAACTTATATTAAAAAATAGTTTTTCATTCGTACTAAGTACGATTTTTTTTTATTCTATTCGATCGGTAATCGAAAATTAGAAGCCGCTGTTAGTAAAAAAATGTCGAAGGTGAAAGAAGCGACGCGATATATCAGCTTGTAAAATAAAATAAAATAAAAAACAAGCGAAGCGTAGCCAACTATCGAAGAACCCTTAAGAATATCGCTTAGTTATATAAAATAGAAGTATATTCCAAGTGGAATGGATTAACGACGAAATTTGCAAATTTGAAATATTAGTTCGAATTTGATCGATGTCACAAATGTATTACCGAGAATATGTTCTAGCTTCGAGAAACACACGGTAAAAAATAACATTTTCTTCATTTTTTATGCGAAAAAATGGCGTTTCAAGCGACAAAATTACGTAATTTTATTTTTCTCTATAAGAAAAAAAACATGGAATTTTTTAAGGAAGAGAAAAGTAGACTAATATAAATTTATGCGTTATACATTAATCCCTCTATAGACTTCATCAAATTTTTAAAATATTCATTTACTCCATTCGAATAATTTATGGCTGGAATAAATAATGACGTAGATATGTCATTGGCGAAAAAACAGAAATTTTTCTTAATTAAACTACTACGTTCGAACTGGTGATAATCTCGTCGATAATGTTCCGAGTAATCCGATTATGCCGCGCTTTTTATAGACGTAGAATACGTAAGGCCGATAAAAGAAAAGACGTTCGAATTAAAGAAAAATTATGGTGGAAAATCTACCATATATTAAGTTAATAAGTCATAAATCATGGTAATTTGTGGCGGATCACACGGAATGATTTAGCAAATCCTCACTTTAGAATAGATGTCATAAGAGTATGTTACTGTTCTGACGAAAGCCGTCTAGTCGTTGTGTACTCCGCGATTGATTGGAGTACGGAACGACAGTAGACACGTTATCAAATAGAAGGCCTTCCTAACCGTATACCCAATTTTCTAACTGTATCCTCACGCGAAATGGACCAATCTCTCTACCATACGGTCGGTAAAAAAAATTCTAAGCCGCGAAAGATAAAATGTCTGACACGCCGACAGACGATAATATTTTTTTTAATGGTCGATAATATAATAATTAATCCTTCTTTATATCGGTGGTTGGTCACCCGTAAAAACGCGAACGAATTATTCCTTTAAAATGTAAAGCGTATCTTTTATGGCCACAACGCTGATAAAAGTTTAATTGGTAGGAAAAAAACATATTTACCAATTTCCGAATATTAATACGATTTACGATAAAGAGATTATTCACTTTTGAACAATATCGACTTAAATTAGCTAACTTAGAGAAAATGGTATCCACGAATTTGGAAATGGGATTAAAATAGAATTTTGTCCAATCCAATTATTCGTTAGACGAATAAAGCGCGCGCATTTCGTAATAATTCGACTCTCCCGAGAGTAGAAAGCTACCAACTTCTGGATTTAAAAGTAATGTAGAAATTCCTTTACGTACCAAACTTTAAAAATGTATGGACCTCCGGTAAGCTGGAGGATTTGTTAATGACCGAGAAAAATTCCGATGTCGATAGAATAAGTAAAATTTCGACTTAACGCCAACAAAGATAACATTGGAAATAAATCACAATTTAAATTCTTTTTACTAAGTTATCTTTTTTTAGGAAAAGTCGATTAGATGTGTCCATTTTGTCGGTTCGACCTCCATCTCTCCAGAATCACACCTGGCCAAATATTCGAAGGTTTAAGTAATCGATCGTTTCTTATTATTAAAGTTATACGCCTACTCGTTCCGAGCGGGTCTGACCAGAAGGTAGCCATTTCGGCCGTTAAAACGCCGATATCTGCGAAACTATGGCGCCTAAACCACAAGGAAATCAATCGAAAGGATTTCGGATATATCTGGCAACAATGCTATTACGTAATTACTTTTCCGTCGGCAGCGCGGAAGATGGTAGAACCTTCAAATTTTATCCCTTTTAATCCCAGGTAGTAATTTTGAAATCTTCCGTGGCGCCGTTTGAAATGTAAAAAGAAAAGAAAAATTTGTATATTCGAAAATATCGATGGCGGCCGAAAGACTCGTATTATACTCGTTGGAAAAATATTTGTAAAAATGGCTGTAGCTTTAGTTAGGGTTGATAAACGCTTTACCTATATACACCGTCAAAAATGAATTTTTGTGAGTGTCGACTGGCAATAGCCAAAATGACTTTTGATCTTTGGTTGTTGCGGACGCCTAAGAAGATGGGAATTAAAATGAAAAATTCAATGTCCAATCACGATTTAGTAATCTAATTTGGAAGGAAGTTTAATTTTCGGATGATTCTTTATGATATCTGTAGGGATTTATCGAGTAGGTGGTAGCCTAATGGCCAGATTAAGATGGCAGTTTTGATATAAATTGTAATTCGCTGGAGTGACGGCATTGGCCGAGATTCTCGTAAACCTTATCAATGGCCATTGCCTTAGTTATCCGAGTTACTTCATTTATTTTACTTGTCTCGATTCGGTTGTTGATAAAGAACCAAAATCCGGATTACATATCGAAAGTTAATGTTTTCTTTAAATTTATATCTTCGCTTTATCCCCCAATAGGCATTATTAAAAACGGCCAGTAGTAAAAACATTTTCTTTACGCCCAGCCAAATAATAATAATAATAATAAAACTACATTGGCCATGATTTTTAATTTCTCTATCGCACCGTATTTACGTCTTCTTTTCGCGTTTATTTAGCAATTTTTATTTAAAAAAGTTTTATTAATTCCGCTCCGCCTCGTCTATTCGTAGCAGCCATTCTCGAAATTATTTTAAATAAAGCGAAAGATTTTTTTATGTCAAACATTTGGATACAAAATTTGAATTAATTATTTTTCGTTATTTGTATCCGTAGTCGGAAAAACTAGGTTTAGTTTATTATTTTTCTGCCAGTTATTGTAGAATTATTTACCAGCCCGTCTTTCTTTAGAACCGGTAATTTATTCACCCTGGCCTAATTATTCTATTTTATTATCTCTTTTATATCGGTAGTGGTCCACTTTACTTTTCGGTGAACCCGTAGCCAAATTATCGCTTATAAAAACGTACATGGAATAATTCTGTAGGCTTACTGTAGTGGAATATGTTTTCCGGTCACGATTCGGCGCGTGTGCCAAAAGTATTTCTATTCCAATAACTTTTCTTTATCCTTAAAGTTCTCCGAGTGATTACGGAACAAATCATCTATAAATTTGTCCGTCCAAGCCGGCTACCACAATAGTAATATTGTACAAACATGGAAGTTCTCTGGAGGGTCGTTATTTTGCTCCGGACTAGCTACATACGCTAGGTCACGAACGCGCCAAAAATCTACCAAATGTTGCTTTTACCTTATCGCCAAATTTGTTTTATTTACCGAAGTTTTTAAATTTTCTTCGGAGAGAGGGAAAATTTTCCACAGTTGTCTATTTTCTGACACCTCCCGCTTTTCTTCTCGGTAAATTATTTAAAGAAATGGCGATTTTTTTTTAAATTACCGTGGAAAATTTAACCCGTATAAAAATGCGTCTATAGACTTACGCGTGTTAACTTTAGTTCCGGCCAACATTGTCGGTTATAATGCGTAATTCAAACGTTGTTAATTAATCTAGGAATATTAATAGACAGATTCGTCAAATCTGTACAGCCATTGGTTGGCAAATGTTTGCTCGGAATTTCGTTAATTGTCCTCCGAGTGAGCGGTTAATAGCGGTGGCCGTGGTAGGATAAATAATTAGATAAATTATCCTATCTATCTATTCGAGTAAATAAAAATATATATATATTTTTTTTTCGTTAATATACTGTTTACATATTCGTAAGGCGCGTACTTTCGCGGATATGGCTGGTACACGAAAAAGTTTTTACACCTGGCAAAACGGTAACCAGGATAATTGTGGATGGCTGACGATTACGTAAGAAACCCCTAGAGGCTAGCTCGACTGGAGAATTTGGGATAAAATAATACCACGGTTAAGCGTTTAAATACGTATTCGATGCAGATTCTTAAAGAGAATTAACCGTTTTAAATTTCCCAGTAAAACTATTTTCGAATTTATCCGAAACGCTTAATTTATGCTAGACCTAATATTAATTTAATGTCGAGCGGAATAAAAATCTACAGTTTAAATATTTTATTAATGGTCTGGCTTTAGAATAAGTTTTAAAATATTTTTCTTTAAAATTTCCCAGTAAAAGTATTTTCGAATTTATCCGAAACGCTTAATTTATTCTAGACCTAATATTAATTTAATGTCGAGCGGAATAAATATCTACAGTTTAAATATTTTATTAATGGTCTGGCTTTAGAATAAGTTTTAAAATATTTTTGGAATTTCTTCTTCCCGCTTAAAAGACGGTGGTAGACTAAACACGGCTCTCATTATTCACAACGGTCATTGACACTATCTTATTTACTGAGCTCACTTCGTTAAGTTCTGCCAACTATCTTAACGCGCTCATTAGGCAATAAGCTATACTTTGCTTAGCTAAAACATTTTTTTTTTCAATTTTTAGCGAGCCATAAAAAACGCCTTTAGATTTTTTCTATCAGTTTTCTTTTTACTGTAAATAACTCGGCACTTAATTTAGTAATTATCTTTTTCGCCTAGGCAGGGGAAAAAATTCCATTTTGTTTAATTTCTTTTAATATAAAATTCGATTTTTTTTTCTTTACTTAAAGTTGGAGTATGGGCTAAAGATGTCCGATAAATCAAAAACTATCTAAGTTAAACTAGCGAAATGTGTAACTCTTAAAGAAATTTTAAAGATTTGTGTGGAGTTGGTCCGTTATCTATCGGTATAATCTCCATCCGTTTTCTCTATGGAGATCATTTTATACGGCCTATATAAAGTTGGAAAAATAAAAAATAATAAGAAAAAAATAACCTGTGACTTATTGAAAATGAAATCTGGGAAAAAAGGACATTACAAGAAAATCGATACTCCATATTGCGGTTTCGGAAGAAAGTACAATAGAATAAGGAAAAGATGAATGAAAGCTGTAAAAGTTACCTTTTATGCTTTTAGCCAGGATAAATAGTGTCTCTGGCAATTATTGGATTTATTTTACCTTTTCCTGGCTAATCCAATCTTTTTAGGTTTGGCTAAGTCGGAATATAGTCGAGTTTGGTCGGGTTGGCAGAAAGTTAGACTTTTCTTTCGCTACCTAATTCGATTATCGACTTATCTTTTCCCTAGAAAATTTCGCTGATTGCTTTTAACAGCGCTTTCATTCATTTACTTACGCCATAAAATTCGCTTCCTTTCCACATATATTCTATGGTCGAACGAATTAATAAAATCTCTTCTTTAAACCGCCTAAAAATGATTCGTCCCTCTTTTAAACACTTATAATAATACAATTAATAAAATTCAATTTTCTGTCTGCATCGACTCGGACAATAAGACATCAGTGCCTTTCTGATAACATTATTGGTGCGGAATATAACCATCTACCGAATGAATTCTGGGATTTATTTGTGTTGTGATTACATTAACGTTCTGTGGTGTTTATTGTTCTTGGTCCCTCGGCCGGTTTTGTCCATCAAACTTACTACCGATGGCCAACACGTAACTTATTATCGACTCCACCCCAACCAGTTACGTTAATAAGCACCGAGTACGAATGTAAAAAAAAGTCGACTTAGGTAAACGTATATTTCTTGGATTTGTTAATTTTAGGCGATGGAGATTTGCACCGACGGACATTTTCTAAAATTAATTGTAATCTATTTAAGTTCTAAATTCAGTTACAGAAAAATCTAACAATTCCCAAATGAACTGGCTTTCTTAATGCGAAATTTCTCGAATTTAGTCTTTGGCAGATGAGTTAATTAAGTTGAGAGAATTTCAATTTTCTTCTTTTTTTACTTTTCTTCCTCTTATTAACCAATAGATTCTAAATTAAAGCTAAATTAATTTTTGAATTGGAATTAAAGTAAATCTGTAATAAGTTCGGAATTAAAATCTATTTTTTCTTCTAATGCAATATAATTTTTTTATGTATACTTAAATAAATTTGAATTTTTTTTAAATAAAAATAAATGTAAACAGCGGTTTTAGAAATTTTAAATTCAATTATCGACTTTAAACCAACAATTTATTATACACACATATATAAAATTTTTTTTGGCCATTAAGAAGCGACATATAAAAAATACACATTCTCTATTTTGTATTTTAAATAAGAAAATTCGCGTTTAATTTAAAAAATAAACGGTGTAGTTCTTCCAATAATCAATTCATACTCGGAATTAATTTTTTTTTTTTTATGGTGTAGTTCTTTCCAAATTTTTTAGTAGAAAATTATGAATTTAATTGATTTTTAACGTTAGAATCCACTAAGATGATAATTTTATTTTTTTTTTACCGACGAAAAATTATTATTTAATTGACACTTTGTAATTAGGCAGCTAAAAATTTGAATTGTTTTCGATATTTAGGTTTTGTGTTAAGCGCTAGACGTTAATTTCGAATTTTTCTCGGGGAAATAAATATTTAGAGAAAATCATTTCCTGCAATTGGAGTATCATGGCTGGACGTTAAAGAACTGACGCGGGCAATCCCCATTTCCTTTTTTGGTACCAACAGGACAATTTCTATTTCCTACACCTATTTATTTTCTAAATATCCTTTGATGACAACTAGCCGTGGACGAAATATTACATGGTAAGATTTTTTCCTCTCTTCGCTTTCGACCTCTCTCAGTTTTCCATCTACTAAAATTCAAAAATCTAATTCAGGTTGTGCCAATGCAAGCATTTCTCATCAATTTAGAGAAAGATCATCCATCCTTAGGATTTCGCAGCCAGAGAGAATGGATCTTTGATTTGTTCCATCCTACCGGCGTTGCTATGGCAACCGACCAAGGATGAATTGTTTACGACTGTCGTCGATGTAATCCTTCTTTACCTCTCCCAATGCCCCCTTTTGCCATCAATACATGGCTGGAAAATATTTAGTTAATAAATTTACACTTTAACTTCTCTGTTATTGACAATGCCGTTTGTGTGTAACATTCTTTTAACGTTTAAATTCTCCTCTTAAAAGCTTAATAACGGTTTATATGGAAAACCGTGGCATTACAGACTAAATGGAGAAAATTAAGATTTATTCCTTTAAGTGCGCTGTTAAGAAACGTTTCATTTCGCCAACGAACGAAACTCCCAAAAGAATCGATTAATTAAATTTATCAGTTTTTGCTTAAAATGTATCTATAGTTATTTTTTCTTATTTGTTTTTCTATTAAAGCGTAATGAAGAAAAGTAAAAAACTTGGACTCGCATTAAATGTTTTTATTTCTTGTGTGCAGTAGTTTCGCTTATTCCACTCTTTTTGAACATATTCCAACTTTTAGCAGTTATTATCGGAAATATCTCTCGGACATTATAGCTTTCAAACGTTTGCAATTTATCGTATTACGCTGCAATAAAGTCAGATAATAAATATCGAAGAATAAGGGCCGAATCGTGCAAATTAGACTCGCACTTCTACCAAATTTTTACTTAATTATGGGATACAGAGAAGAAAAGGGGTAAAAATCGGGGCATTTTAAGGCTCTTAATTCTGTTTTTCGTACATTTCTGCTTTATTAAATCATCAGAAACCTTAGTAATAACGTTAGTTCCGATCCCGACTTTGTTATTAAAATGTAGCTCGATGTATTAATACACTGGTAAATACATCAAAATATATGTTGGCTACCGAGTAGGATGGCAAAATTTGTCATAAGATTTAAGGAAAAAATATAAAATACGAGTAAAAACGTTGATGTATGACGACAGTCCAGCAATTAAGACGTAAAATTATGCACCAATCGATATTATGAAAAATTTGCAGTTTGTATTTTACACAGCCAGTAATCCAAAAGAAAATTTTTGTCGTGTCATTTCTTTTCGTAAATTAATAAACTAGAAAAACGTACAAATTGTGGTAGCGTGGCAAATGAATTAAGTAATTAATCCTGATTTATCACTCGGTAAAGACGATACCTAATTTACATACGATTAAAAAACGATTGTTGTTTTATTTTGTTCACAAGCAAAAGTTTTGGATGTTAATATAAACAACAGTTACGCTTATAGGTTGTAGAAGCGTGCGTGTCAATATTTGTTTAGTGTGTTATCGTGCGATTTCTTTGCTGTTCTTCTTGGTCGATAGCCAGACCGTCTGTACATAGTTTATTAAAGAAATAGAAAATCAAAATCTATCAGAAATAAAATACACAGGCAAAAATATATATATTATCGATCCTTTCGGATATACACAGGCTTTTTTGTTAACAACCGTTATTCATCAGTCAAGTTTGAACTAGTGGTTACCGTGAAAAAACATAACAGACTTTATTTGATTTTGAGTTAAAAAGAAATTTCTAAGTAAATTTTTCCTTCGTCTATTCATCGATTTATTTTGTTTAATTATTTTTAGCATATTTTCCAACAAGAATATGGCTTTAATTACAATCTTAAAATTGCTTAAAGTATTCCAAACAGCTATATGTTTACTTTTACAACACTAAAGTTACTAACAAGTTTTACCCTACGGGAATATCACAACAACCGAGATATATTCAAAGATAAACATAGCCAGGGGAAAAAATATATATATATATAAATGCTATATAGTTATGTGGAAATGGAAATAAGGGAGCGAACTTAGAATAGGCGGTTCATCTGGTAAAATTTATAAGGTGTTCAATTAGTTGGAGCGTAAATAAAACTAAAACCTCAACAATAATAACTGTAAATGAAGATTTAACAGCGGGAAGTCTAAGGTTTATCATTACCTCGGGCTATGGAAAGACATCCAAACAGTTGCAGCACGTTAGTAGATGTAATGGGCTTAGAGAAACGATGTTTTTTCGCAACTGCAGGTAATCTGTTTGTCGTTGGCCCTACCAATTCCTCTGTGAACATTGAGGATGAGTGGAATAGACAGCTCTGACTCCAGGGATTGAAAAGACACAAAGTTTTGGTCTGGAGTGGTTGATTACGTTAGTCTCAGCAGTGAATTTTATGATGGGATCCACTACATCCTTTCTTCAAATAGAATTCGCCATTCAGATCTTATAAACTGTAGACATTTCAAATGTCTGCCAGCTAAAAACTTACAATTATATATAAAAATTCCAAGAAAGCAAATGCTATATAAAACCATTATTTTCGTTAATAAAAATATTTTTTAAAATTCTCATTTGAAAAAAAACGATATCGAATTGGAGCGGGAATACATTTAACAAATTGCTTTTGTGATGAATAGTTTTTTCTTCCTCATAGATTTTTATCATCATGGGAATATGCAGGCTTCTATGAATAATGGGTGTCAACTCGAAAGATAAATGTTTATCTCGTCTTATTCTAAAACTGATCAATTTTATATTTGGTCGGCTAGTAGATTAATTAAAAATTTTAAGACCAAATATTTTATTAAAAATAAAATTATTAATATTTAACCAATAAATGTTTTCGTTAGTTCAGTTCATCCGTCATCGAAACAGTGACGGTCGTCGACAAAGTTTTCTAATATTAATTTCTGGAGATGTCGATAATTTATATAAGCCATTTATTATAAAAATAACATAAAGAATAGAAGTTCAATGATTTTGATCACATGTGGTGTTCATATATCAAGAAGACGGCGTTTGAGTATTTGGCTGCCATCTCGTGACGAATAACTTCTGACCACGTCATTGAAGGAAAAACTCCTGGATAGTTTTTCATGTCCCCTTAGGGATGCTTTTTGCCCACAATCTCACATTTGACTTGTATTTTTTTTATTTTCTACTTCATCCAGTAACATCCGCTGTACTGGTAATAAAAATATTTCAAATATTTATCTTGTTAGATGTGCAGGATAAAATATTAACGACTAATGCTGCGCTGGAAGGAAATGACTTTTCACGCAAGCAGAAAAAATGTTATTTTTTACATTTTATTTTATACACACATTACGTTTTTGACGAATTTTGTTTTCAAACTGATATATTTATAATATTATCCCGAGAGCTTTCAAAGATATTATGTTAAGCTACAGGCTGCATTTTCGTCTAGTTATCAGTCTAGGAAAATCGAAAACGTGTCCATCATTGCCGACCGAAAGCCATTTAAAATTGTTGATAATAAAAGAAATGCGTTGGATAATTTAATTTTTTCCTGTTTAATATGGCGTATGGCTGATACTTATGGCTTAATATTTTATCCGGTTGTGTATTATCCGGAAAAGGAATTCGAATTTCGCACGGCCAGCGGTTCTTGACACCAAAACGGATCTTCAACTGCCCTACAAATGACACTAGGAATCGAAAATTGTCCTGTTCTAAACGTGATAGGTAGTTCTCGATGGCTAGGTAATACCCGTGGCTGCACTAAAAGTAGAGGTTGACGATTACCATTGAAAGGATTCTGATCCTTCGACCGAACAAAGTGTTGCCATCTATGGATAGATAATGGCTACGTGTAAATATCTTTCTCCATATTTATTTATTTTTTTACTTTAAGATTCTATATTAAAGGAAAGAACATTTGCCGTGCCTAGAACACGTTTCTCGTGACATTCCCAGCATTTGCGTCACGGATAATGTTGAAGATGCGTTGTGTGCCGCCTTTTAATCGATATACGAGAAAACCTGAAAAAAAAAAATATATATATAAATATATATTTTGTTTTTCGGAGCTATTTTCACAAAATAAGAAAAAAAAATCGATGTAATTCGAGAAAATTAAAAATCTGTGTTTGCAAAAAGCCAGCATTAATTTTAAAGGTAAATGATAATTATAGCTGTTAAACTAACGATTGAAGCGCTAACTAAACACCACTTTAGCAATAATTAAGTTGTTTTTTTAAGTCCTATAAACGCTATTTGAATACTTTTATCGTAATTAAACATGTTTGTGCGTATCCGTTTAGGCATCGTAATCATAAATTAAGCTTAAAGCTAAATATAACATCATTAAATTCTAAAATCTTTCAATGGTTTGTTATCGAATGTATACATTAATTACGAAAATTTACGGTATAGAATATAAATCTAAAGTCGTTACCAGACTGTAAATTAAAACTAACGGATTATTATGGCGAAAATGTGTAAAAAAATTATATTCGGAATGGTTATCTATTTAATAAAACAGCTTGTACTTTATAAAATTAAATAAATTTCATTAAGTGCGATTATTATTATTTCGAAATTAATATAATCTATTTAATAAAACAGCTTGTACTTTATAAAATTAAATAAATTTCATTAAGTGCGATTGTTTTAGATATTTTCCCAACTTTCTACTTTAGAAAATCAAATAGGATCTATTTATTCAATCTAATAGCTATTCGGGCCATACAAAAACAAAATCACGTCTTGGCTTTACGTCTCTTCTTCTCTTTAACTTGACCTTAGCGGGAGTGAACACGCTTACTCTGACTCTCCATCCTCTTTCTGTGAGTAAAGGAAAGATACCACAAGTTGCTTAGCAACGGTAGCAGCTTCTGATTCCAAATACAAAGCGTGAGTTAAGGAAAAAAACTGCCACATATTCTTATTTTAAATTTTAAAATCAGTAGCCGTTTTCTTTCCCCATCTCGGAGAATTTATATCGATAAAAAAAAAAGAAATTTAATCGAAAACGAGTATATTTATAATGTATAAATTTACCTTCTGGAATATAATTAAGGCAATATTCTTTAATTTTAACTTTACGACTTAAAATTATACGAGTTGTAAACAATAAGGTTAGATTTAAACTGACATTTACAATGTGGTTTTATGGCTTCACAAACTCAATAAAGGAATATCTCTGGCTGTTTTCCCTAATGCTGACCTAGATGAGCGAAAACGAAATTCTTTCGGGTGTTAAAAATTAGATTTTATGCCATAGCAAACATACTTCTGTATATACGTACATGTATATAAGTATATGTATAAGCGTATATTTGGCCGTCGATATATTCGATCGATATTTTTCCTCAAATTGAATAAAATTTGATTAAGAACTTTGGTTTAATTACGTTATACAATGCTAATTGGTACTCGATTTTTTTCTTTCAAACGTTTTAAGACGACAGAAAGCTAGAATAAACAAGTCAATCAAGATAAAACAACAGAGAGATGTTCACTATTCAAACTAATTAAGTTAGCAGTTGTTACTTTGAACTAATATCTCTTACCAGCTTCAACAAGTTCGATTTATCGATTTTTTACCCACTTTTAAAATTATATTTAAGTTTCAAAATATTATAGAGAGATTTTTCGAGTAGGCTACTGCGCAGTTTGACAAAAATAACAAAGAAACTATGTAAAGAACTGCTCCGTGACGTTAATTTTTCACCTTATGCATTCTAAAAAGGTCAATCTATCGAATTTTTTTTCTGTTTTAAAGAACTGACTCAGCACTTAACTTTTCAAGAACTAACATCGCTCCACTGGATACGTTTACTAACGATTACGTTTAAAATTTTAATGCATTATTTAAAAAGAAGAAAAATATATCCTTACAACACGTAGATTTAAACAAAAAGTATTCTATTATAAAATAATCTTTTTATAAATTATTTTTATTTAAACTCTTCATATTTCAGCCAGGAAAAATTGTCACCATTCTAGAACACTCCTGGAATATAATTAATTTTTTTATCTATGAAAAATAATGATAACAACTCGGTTGTTTCTAAATTCTTTCGACGTTTTCTCGTAAATTTATTTATTTATGAAAAATAATGATAACAACTCGGTTGTTTCTAAATTCTTTCGACGTTTTCTCGTAAATAATTACTCTTATTTGCCGCTAAATGTAATTATCGATAATATATTATTTTTAGTTAGTGCTGAAATATTGTCGATGTCTTCCATGGAGCCATCCTCTGTTCGGCCATTTATAGGTTAGTCATGGTCTAGCCTTTTGATTCCAAAATTTCTTTTCGTCTGGAAAGATTAGATGAACCATAATGTTATCAGCGCTATCCACAGTTATTATTTCAGTCTCGACTCTAGTGTAATAATGTGAATGTCACATGGCTACAAGTTTTTCTCTCCACCAAAAAAATCTAGTATAAATGTAAGAACTTTTTATAAGTTATTCTTTTACAGATGCTGGTAAAAACTGACGTTTTATAACTCTTAACTATAAATTTTAATCTTTCTTTATATTAATGTATAATTTATAAAAATTTGAAATATATATATATATAGTAAGAATGTCTCGGGTTTACGCCTTTATAGATTTTATGTAGGTTTTTTAATAAGAGCATAAAGTATAAGATATCCCATATAGGCTGAACTATAGCCGTGTTTTCTATCTTGGTCCTCTAGAAAAATAAGATATCTGATGGATAGAAAGAAGAACATTGTCGTAAATGCTAGACATACATCGTAAACTGGAAGAATGGAGCAGATAGTACCGACGTCTGGTATTCTTTAGAGTCGCTATTTACCACAGTCTACAACAATTTTTAACATTACAAAATATTTCCATAAAAAAGAATTTGCAATAAAGATCATCATCAACCGATTCGATCTTTCTTTAAAAGATTTAAACCAGATTTTGATATGGATAGTGTGAAACATTTTCCATTTTTTGCCTTCGACCTAATCATTTATTAATACAATCTTTATCTATGGCTAGAAAGTATAGATGCAGAAATGAAGTTTGCCTCTTTCCTGAACTATGACCATTAGCTGTATACATTATATTGTACAACAGGAAAACATGAATATCGAATTTTTTCTATTCTTATCTACTGTATATATATATATATATTTATACTGTATATACACAACTGTAAACATGATTTATTTTAAAATATGTTATAAGTTTTCGTGCATCATTTGTTTTAAATTTTTTTCTTAAAGTTATTTTTCCAATCTAGTTTCTTATATTTTTTATTTTTGCAGAATTTATCCATCAAATCGTGTTTTTCGGAGACTTATCGTTCAATTTTCTATGGTGTTTCCGAATTATCTTTGTTTACTTTGTAGTTTTATTCTAAAACATCAACTCATTTATCTCGTACCGTGAACAGCCAACTGCGCTTCTCTCTTACGTGTATCACTTTCATTTCATATTCTTTTTCGGAAAACTTTGTAGAATGTCTGCTAAATCGAGTTTTGTAAAAGTTTCGAGAAATTTACTCGACGAGTAAATCACTTTTACGTCAAACTACTAGAGAAATGTGGACTGATACGGAATATCATCTGATTTATTCCCAAGACCTTAAAAATTTACAACCCCTTGTCAAAGATTTATATAGTTTGTGTAAATTGCTAGTAAATTTATTGTTCTATTAAAGATTAGCCGTATAAATGCAAAGTAGATAATTAAGTTTATTCAATAATAACATTTGCCACTTATATTTTTGATAAAATAAAAATGCCATTGTTTAAACTGTCTTGTTGAAATTTAACGCTTAAGACAATTTTGTTTCGCTGATAGAATGAGAATAACGTAGAATATAATTAGAAAAACGGTATTAAGATTATAAATTTGAAACAATTCTAGAAAAAGTATTACTCGCTTTAGTATTAGTCCTATATTTGGAAAAAATAAAGATACCAGATTAAAATATATGTCATCGAATTCATTTTTAATAGCATTATCTCAATGTAGAATCTGTTAAATAGTTTCGTAGTTATTCGGAGAAACTTGACAAGTTACTAACGTCCACCATTTTTAAATGGATGAAACTGTCCAGTTAATTAATCATATTTAAAATTCGACTTTAATGGCCTGACCACCCCGCCGAATTTTATAAAAACCAATCAAATAGTTCAAAATTATTAAGGAGAAACCTTCGACGTTTGAATCGAGTCATTTTTAAATAGTCGAAGATAAAGTGTTATTTGTATTCTTCGAAATTATCTTAACTCTGAATTTCATAAAAATCCAGTTACTTAAGTAGCTAATTCAGAAGTTTGAATATACGCCATTTTTAATTGGTCGAAACTAAAGGATTAAATGATGCGACATCCAGATTACCTTTAATGACCGAATAAAACTATCAAACTTCATAAAAATCTATTAATTAGTTCAAAATTGAGAGTGGGAAATTCGGGCAGACAACCGGAAATTTAGTAATCTTATATGGCACACTCGGGAAAGTAGGCAGAAATTTTCTTAATATAAATAAAAATGGAAGTGGTTTCAATATTAGAGGAAGTAAAATGAATTTTAATATTAATATTTTTACATATCGAATCGTACGCATGGAATTAAGGGCCGAAAATACTCCAAATGTTAGATTGATACATCCATCAGCGTATTATCATCCCGATATAGTCGGAATAATACGTAACATGGCTACATATTCACCTATTCCGTATTATCTCAATGATGCGCAGTAATTAATTAGATTTTCTTAAAATTATTAATAGAAGAAATATCGATTGTATTGTGGAATATATATATAATTTTCTGATTAAACTTCATCATCATCATATTGATTGATCGTATGTACAATAGTGGCTCGGATGTAACGATTTTAAGATTGTAAACCTTCACATTTGACAATATATTATGATTGAACGACATATAACTTTTCACAATAACAAATCGACAAAACAGTAATACTTTTTTTTTTGTTTTAAATTCGCTATTTCTGACAGTTTCTTTCTTCTTCAAAATATATACGTAGAAACTGCAAAACTCATTCTATTAACTCCAAATATTCTGGTTCGTTTGTAGTAATTTGGTGAATTTGTTTATTTACAACAGACATTGGTATTCGTTCTTGTGGATTTTGGTGCCAACAAGATAACATGATAGAATATACGTCTTCTGGACATCCCTTCGGTTTTGATAACAGTTTTCCACTTGTAACTTGTTGGATAACCTATAGAAAAATGGAATTTTTCTTAGTAATTAATGGGTTAAAACGGATGATAATATTTGAATTAATTTTTTATATGATAAACTGACCTCATGATTCGATAGTTCGTACCAAGGTTGTTTTCCGAAAGTAAATATTTCCCACAGCACAACACCGTAACTCCATATATCAGATTCGACAGTAAATTTTCTGTAAAGTATGCTTTCGGGAGGCATCCATCGAACTGGAAGCATAGTGTGTCTACCCACCTACATATATATATATATATAAAAGTTATTCATACATATATATAAAAGTTAAAGTAGCACATAAATGTGAAATAACTGAAAATATTGAAAATCCGATCTATTTAAATAATATTTTAAATGGAAAAAGAAAGTTTAAAAAGCAACGATATAAAAGTGCGGATCTCCAGAGATAAGACTCTCTTGAGAAATTCGTTTTTAGAAACTAACCCCATAAGTCTCGAGAGAATCGATAATCTTCTATAGAAAATGGAACGTAAAAAGTTAAATAAAAAGTTAAAAAAAAAATCAAAAACAACTCCAACTTTTTTTTTTTCATCTTTCCAACTTTAACTTCATTTTTAAAAATTGAATTTCATTTTATTTATCTTTTACTTTTCTTATGTTTAAATTTGAGCGGATTATTAAAACTGATTTTTTTTATATCAGATAAAAATAAATTATATATTCTAAATGGATCACCATTTAAACAGTAACTGACACGAGTAAAATTGAAAAAAAAAAAACGGAATAATAGGTAACATGGCTCTATTCCGTATTATCTCAATGATGCGCAGTAATTAATTAGATTTTCTTAAAATTATTAACAAAACAGAATTGAGAATATTATATCATTTATTTTCTATCAGCATATACTACTACATTTGTTTTCTGATCTTGTTTGGTGAAGTTTCATTTTTCACTTATTTCTAGTCACGTTTCATAGGTCGCTATCCTTTGTTTCCAATTTTTTAAAACCAAATAGAATATTCTATAAATATATAATACACTGGGAATTTCTAGAAACAAATATTTCAGTCGATCGTAGAATTTTTCTTTTTCTATATTCATTTATTTCTTTGTAAAAATATAAATATTTTCTTCGGCATCGTAATAGAAAGTCTTCTTTATGTATTTGTATACAGTATATAGAGCGGCGTATGTATTTTTTCAGATTATACGACATTAATTTCGCTATTCTAAACGAAATAAGTTTTAATTCGGAATTACTTTTCGCCAACCGAAAGAAAATTTCATTTTTAAATCACAAACAAATGCATTCTATTCGCTTTTTCCATTAGTTTAATGGATTTTTTTCTAATCCGAGTCTCGATGTTTAATATATTTTACAACATCGGTTTTAATTCTTATTTATATATTTGCGCTTAACAACGATAAAAACTGCCTATCGATTTTCCAATAATGCCGAAATTTTACGATTTTATATTAGGTGAAGAATATTTTCGCTTACAAAACAGAAAAATGTGCATTGACAAACTATCGTATATAATCTTTAACTTTTCTCTCTATACGGTTAAAAATGATGTCAAACTCCATCTATCTAGCCATGGCCGGCCAGTCGAGATATCTAATGGAAGTTAGTATGTCTATCAGTGAAAAGTTATATATTCTGTGTCTCTGACTGACATGTAACTTGACGTTTAGACAGGAGACGGAATCTGTATTCCGACATCCTTCTTCCTATTTCATTTGATATTGAGTTAGATAGATGGAAAAAATGGCAAAGAACTCTACGCGAATATATATGACTCCACGCTTAAAATGTTTATTTACAAAGATCAATATTCATCGCTCAACTATAAATCCCCATTCGAATTATGGTCAAAAACCCCAGTTTATAACTATCGATTTTTTAAGCAAACATTTTTATATATTTATTACCGTTGCAGTTATCAATCAGTTAAATACATTTCTATATATATATCGGCTCTATATTATAAATTTTGAATGGAAAAATATTGATAAATCATTTTATTGGTACCAGTCTTCTTCGCAGTTTGTCGAAATATCTGATGATACTCCGGTTGATAAAATGGTTTTCTATCACCACGGTTGCTTATTCAGTTTGTATTTCCTAAATTATAACGGTATGGCAAACCTTTACCGATGGGTTTTATATAAAAATGTAGGTCACAAGCTAGAAGCAGAATCGAAGATAAATGTTAGAGAAACGATTTTTTTTTCTTTAGTGGAAGAAAACTTTCTCAAATAGGAGACTTGTATTGAAGTCAAACATTCCTCTGTAAAGGAACGACCTACGTATTCTGTCATCTACACTTTAAGTCCAGAAACCAATATCTAGGATTTCGTTGAAGCAGAAGTGACCCGGAGCAAAATTGAGACCAGAATCATCTTGGTAAAATATCTAAAATCCGTCACATCCTGCAGTATAGCTTGTCATTTACAGACTGTATATATTTTTATACCCCAACAGGTTTTTCTTTCTAACGTCAATAATTTCTGCTACACAGAATATGGTCGAATTTCCATTTTCTATCGTTATTCGAGGTATTTTACAGCCCGAAGCCAAACCTATTTCACTCTTTATATACAAGCGATTTCTTAAATATTCAAAATCCCTTTGGGAAAATGTACAATGCCAAATATTTACGATACGAAGAATTAACAGAAAAACACTTGGATCAAAAAACCTACTCTAAAAATTTTATCTAAAGGAGTTATTGCGCAAACCGGCACCGCTTTTTACGACTCGTTTCCAGTGTGAAAATCTCTCTTGAAAACATTTGTTTCGCTGTTTTTTTAATAGAAAGTTAACGGGCAAGAAATCGTTAATTAATAGAGATTTTCGATAAATATTTTTAAGAACGGAAACTTATTCTATTTTTCTTTTACTTTCAGAACTGAACTCGGTCTATCGTAAATTTTCCAGTTTTTCTATGACATTCCAATAAGATGAAGGTGCCGGGTATTGGGATGACAACAGACACGCAGAAGGAGATACGTCAGCTCCGCTGGTATGACGTTGTGCCAGTATAACATCATGCCGCCCAGTTTGCTACCGATTAGATTTACAAAGGTGAAGTGTCTGGATCGAATATAGGAGTAACCTGTAAGATAAATAGACATCCTTTTTGGGAAAAAGTCTCCTTGGAGCCATGGTAACGGAATGACCTCCGATAAAGTTCAAATCTTATACTTGGCTTTCTGTCTGATGCAAGGTAATTTATCCCATTATAATAATATAAAAGTTGCGAGACGCTTAACAACGTCGACCATCTTGTAACGGCTATACACATCTCCTCCACCGAACTTATAAGCGTAATAATGCGATATATATCTTTTTACACGTCTGCCATCGATACTTTTATATAAATGAAATTTTTTATAAAAATCCCACTTTTACAGAATATTTAGTTTTTCTTTTCTAAAAATACTTTGGCAAAATTAAAATACTCGCCAACATTTCGTCGAGGAAAAAATAATCATTTTATTTTTCCAGTTAGCGTATCGAATAACGCGTATTTATCGTATTTAAAATTGAAATTATATCTAATTATCTTAAATGTAATTTCCTACAAGTTGTGTTTATCTTCTACCTTAAAATTTAATTAAAACTTTTTGTAATAATTTAGAAACTTTAATTCTTTTAATAATAATATTATTATTATTATCAGTTATAAAAGAAATATTAATATTGGAAAATCTGTTAACTTTAACCGAGAAAAGTTGGAAAATTTTATTTTAAGAGCTTAAAACCATTCCGAAGTTAATTATGAATTTCTGCTTATAACCCTTTTAAAAAAATATTTAAAAAATTTTAAAATTTCGAATGTCGGTATAACAATTTATATATCATCGTGTTAAAATAAATAAAATATTTAAAAAAATTTTTTTAAAATTTAAAAATTTCGAATGTCGGTATAACAATATAATATCATTGTAGAATCAATGATTTGTTAGTTAATTGTCGAAGAGAATTTTAAGATTCGCTATATTGTGGTGTATGTCTAGAGAAGAAAGTTGTTTTGTAAGTAGATCGTATGATTTGACTATGCGATAAATTTCTAGTCTTGTTACAGTAGTTAATATAAAAGTTATTTGGTGAATTTCAAGCATTCAATGCGATTTCGAGTAAAGCTTTACTCATTAGCAATCTGAAGTATAACGCGAATCAATCTCTCTGAAATATAACCCGAGTGAATAGAATGATTAAATATGTTTAATTTCCTATTGGAAGGTTTTTGATATAAGTAGTAGAAACTTTTAAATTTTGACTATATATTGAAATTTTATGTATTTTCGTTTCAGTAGTAATAACGCCTATACTCCGTCTCACTCTCAACTGATAGTGACGATTTAACGTATTTTTAAAAAGAGCTTTCTCTCACAAGTATTAATTTGTAGGAAGATTATACGATTATACAGAAAGTACAGCTATTTTTGTAATGTCATATCCTTACTTCTTTTGTTGGCTTTGTCGTAATTACGTTTAACAGTTAATAGCGCTATCTAAGTTACGTTATGTTTTAAGCAATGTGATTGGTTCTTTATATAACTACGTCATTTTGAAAAGTTACCATTGAAAAGTATAGGAAGTTTCCTATCTGTATTAGTAATCTGTGCTATTGTTTCGATTGCTTCGGCCACTGCGAGCACTTGAGAGGCTGAGGCTGGAAACAACTTCCGCTTGGCAGGCTGACTGGATCAGTTTGGTCTCTTTTTTTGAAGTTGGCGCCGAGGTGCGGATTCGTACCTGTGGACTGCTTTGGCTTGATTAAAGCCGAGTTCCATCTCGCAGAATGGATCCATGTAGTACCTTTGTGTGGAGCAGGGCAATGTTGCCTTTTGGCGCACTGACTTAGTATTAAATGAGCCTAAATGAGTATGGTTCAAGCCCTCTCGAAACGGCCTCCTTGGCGTGGCGAGAGGGCTTACCGGCTGTCACTAGGTCTGTACTTTATCAGTCGGGCCGGTACGTCTATAGTGACTGGGAAAATTAAGAGGTGCCAAATGCTTGGCGAAAATCAGTCGAACACGACCCCACATCACGTTTTGGCGTGTGCAGACGTCGGTGTGCGTCAGCGGTTGTCGAAAGGAAGTAGTTCACCCGAGTAGATAGCCGCGAGAAGTCCTAGCAGGATAAATCGCCCTCGGATCTCGTTTGACTTTCTAAAAAGAGATCCAGCAGCAAAACTGGACGGCCTGGTAAAGTCCCTGGCCCCGGCCCTCAGTAGTAGCTGCCCCTAGTGAAGAAATTCCTATAGGATCGGTAGGGCGTGGTTGCACCCACTCCTCGCTTGTGAATGCTCTGTACTTCGCCACTCATCCGTCCGACTCCCTGCGGGTCCGGGATTAAGAATCGGCCCGACGTATGCTCTGCGTGAAATACGAGTCCTTTATAAGGGTCCCAATCCCAAGGCGTTTACCGGGCCGAAGGGATGAATGGTGGGGGATAGAAGCCGTTACTGTCCCACCTGAAATTTGGTCTGGTTCGGACTGAGTGGGTTCATATACAGGCTGGGGAAAGATTGCTTCCCTAGGGAATCACAAAACCTCGAGGAGTTGATCGGAGCGATATTCGGCTACGGCAAGGCACCAGAGCCCGGTCATTGCACGGCGTCGGTCGATATCGTCTCCACAATGGCCCACCAGTCAGGCGCTGACAATGGGCTGCATCGTTTAGTCGGCCGGATTGGTCGCGTGGAAACGCTTCGGTTTTCCACTCTGGTGGACCCGGGTTCGAATCCCGGGTCCAACCCCTTGAAAATATTTATCATCGGGTCCGGGCCCGGCCCGTCGATCCCCGTCCTCCACAATCCGGCTGACCTCTCCGCAGGGGTGGGCAGCCTGTGGAAGGGCTTCTTTCGCCCGGTCACCTCTTCGCCTGGGTGGGTAGAATGTGGAAGGGCTTGTTTCGCCCCGCCACATAGTATTATACCTGAATGGAGTGTGGTGTCATCTGTTGACAAAAAAAATGGGCTGCATCGGTGATTGAATCCGGAGAGATTTTTCGCTCTTTTCCAGTTGGGTTGGACCGCGCCTTTACGCGTTCCACCCTCCCGATGCGATTATTAGTAAACTTCTGCATTCAAAGGAAGATTTTTTTTTGTTAACAGATGACGCCACTTTCCATCTAGGGAGAATACTAAGTGACGGGGCGAAACAAGCCCTTCCACAGGCTGGGAGGGGTCTCCAACCCTGCGGAGGGGTCAGCCGCATTGTGGAGGACGGGGATCGACGGGCCCGGACCCCATGATAAATATTTTCAAGGGGTGGGACCCGAGGTCGAACAAGGGTCCTCCAGAGTGGAAAGCCGAAGCGTTTCCACGCGGCCAATCCGGCGTCCTCCAAAGTGGAAAGCCGAAGCGTTTCCACGCGGCCAATCCGGCCGACTCAAAGAAAGGTTCGGCGATTCTTTTCTTTCCCACCTTCCAGCGGGCTGCCGCGTTTTCGCGGCGGTTATGCCCGAGCTATGGTGTCCTAAGGTGATCTCTTTCTTTAGGAGAACTAGTAGTAGCAAATCCGTTCAGCTTCTTTGTGGCCCTCTGTGGACGAAGACGATTCTCGGCAAGTAAAGGTTGCTTCGGCGACACAGTACACGGGATACGGACGCGGTGGTCTTTCCTCTTGGCCTGGCAATCTTCAGCGAGTCCGTCGTATTCTTGTTTCTTTCGCTTCGTGGACCAAGAGGTGCAGGCGAGTCCGCACCCGAGTGGCAGGCTATGATTAAGCCGAGATTATTCTCGCAGACGTGAATACCTTGTAGTATTCTAGTAGGTGGAGCACAGGAGGAGCCTTTGGCTTGTCTGAATATATCATATGAGCATGGTTTAAGTTATTTTTCGAGGGGAGCCCACCTTGACGTGGCGAGAGGGCTTGTGCCGGCAGGCCCTATGTCTGTATCTCTGCAACTGCAGCCGGGCCGATAAAATCATAGTGTCTGGGTACACTAACAACTAACAACTAACAAGTGAGACATTCGAAAGGTGATTAAATTTTAGATTATATGAATTCAGTACAAAACTTTTCAGTACAAACTTCTTCAAATCTTGCGATTTTCTCGACAATGTTTGAGTTGTGCACTTTATTACTCACACATTATATTGTCCTAGGGGTCTACTACAAGCATGCGTAATTTCAAACAAATCGGTGACCCGAATGTCTGAACCTCCCCTTGTAAGTGATCTCCAGTGGGGATAGCATTTTTTCAAGAATCCCCGCACCGGAAGAAGGTGCACGTGCAGATCGTATGCTGGTGTTTTCAGGGCACATCTCCGGTCGGGCCTGGGAAACCCGTACCCGAGATGTTGGGGAGATTGGTTGAAATCCGTTCCGTTCTTTCGGGCCTCGGTTGACTTTCTATAGAGAGGTCCAGTGGTGTCGGGCAGAACTCGAATTGGTCGCCCGGGTAGTCCTGACACTGTCTCAGGTGAAGAAATTCTTTTTGAGTCGGTAGAGCCGGGCTGCACCACACCCTCGCTGGTGACACAGATTACTAATACAGATGGGACACTTCCTATATTTTCAATGGTAACTTTTCAAAATGACGTATTATATAAAGAACCAATTACATTGCTTTGAACGATTCTAACTTAGATGGCTATTAACAGTTAAACGTCATCATCAACGAAGACAATAAAAGAAGTCAGGATATGACATCACAAAAATGCTATTAACAGTTAAACGTCATCATCAACGAAGACAATAAAAGAAGTCAGGATATGACATCACAAAAATAGCTGTACT